>PVKP010019500.1:0-42325 GCA_004027715.1 Plecturocebus donacophilus | reverse complement strand
AAAAAAAAAAAAAAAAGGCCAGGTGTGGTGGCACACATCTGTTGTCCCAGCTACTCGGGAGGCTGAGGCAGGAGAATTGCTTGAACCCAGGAGGCGGATTGCAGGAAGCCAAGATGGCGCCACTATACTCCAGCCCAGGCAACAGTGCAAGACTCCCTCTCAAACAAAAAGAGAGAGAGAGAGAAAGAGAGAGAGAGAGAGAGAGACACTAGACCTAACAATCGCAATGCATAGATCTTAATTCAAACAATTAGGAATTTGAACGATGACTGGTTATTTGATGACACTAGAGAGTTACTGTCAGTTTGTTTAGATAAGATAATGGTATTTTGGTTACGCTTTCAAAAAGATTTCTTATCTTTTTGAGTACTATACTGAAATATTTACAGACGAAATGTCATAATTGTGGGGTTTGTTTCAAACTATGATGCTAGGCAGTAAGTGAATAGAAGTATAGATTATGACGTGGCAATTATTGAAACAAGATCCATGGGGATTCATTATACAATACTCCAAAATAGAAAGTTTTTCAAATAAGGAAATTCGACAGTTGTAATTAATTTTGTGTTTTGATTTCTCAAAATTATACCCAAGAATTATGATTTGATTTCTAAAATGGCTAGTTACAAATTTATAGCCATGACATGATGCTAAGAGTTAAAGAAGCTATGTAATTAATCTTAATTCTTTAATCTGGCTTTAAAAATTATCAATTTTAAATACTTCCTTAGTCCTTTATTCTAAATGTTATAAACATTTTTAAATGCATTGTTTCCTTGAAAAACAGAAATTTTTACAGGGCATATTGCAAAATAGCACCAAAGTTTTTATCTCAAATTTAATAATTACAAATTTAAAAGTCCAAAAAATACTAACAAAACATAAGAAATGGCCTTTAAGTTCTCTTCAGGAAGTCAAAATTCTTAAATTAGCAGATAGTATTTCAATTGTTTACATTTAGTATTGAAAGAGGCTGAAAATTACTATTACAGATTTTCTAACTCAGTAAAACACAACTAAGGTTGTCTATAATGTATTCACTATGAACTAGACAAGATACCTACATAACATAAATCTATAGCTAATTCCAAAATTATTTCTATTCAGTTATATTTAGATACCAATAAAAACATAAAAACTCAAATGTTTGAAATCGTTTTCTTTTTTTCCTGACTTGAAAATGCTTTCAATTTAATCCGTGTAGATTCACTGACTTTGGAGTAGAAACTAGATAGGAGCTGAAAGTAAAGCAAAATAAACAGTTAACTTATACTTTTACTACATTAAATTAATTTTAAATTAAAGTCAAATCTCATTGAGACACATTTTGCCTTTTAAAAATAATTCCCATAGGTGCTAACTAGGTTAAAGTTTATGGTAACCTTGGAAACATCTTCAAATTACTAAAATCAATAAAATAAATCTTTTAAAAATATATCTTTAAGCCAGGCATGGAAGTGTGGTCCCACCTACTCAAGAAGCTGAGGTGGGATCACCTAAGCTCAGGAAGTCAAGGCAGCAGTGAGCTATGATTGTGCCACTGCAATTCCAGTCTAGGCAGCAGAGATCACTATCTCTTAACAAAAAAACAAAAACAAAAAAAGTATCTTTAAACATTCAAATTATATATGTTATGTCAATTAGTGTTTATGCAAATCAATTTTTTAATCTCCTAATGAACCACCCCATTTGATTTTTAAAAGTGGTTGATAACCTCTGGTAGACTATTTTAGATACTGTAAGTAATTAGCTGTCCCTCTTTTAAAAATTCTATAATAATCCAGACTTTACTTTTCAATCTGGCTTCTTCATAAATGTTCTTGAAACATATTCAAGAAACTGTATACAATGTGTTGAATGTTTTATTTCGAATAATGTTGTACTTCTATTTTCATAATCCTACCTACTTAAAAACATTCTTCAAATGTATACAAGGTCCACTGAGTCATTGTCAATTCAAGGCTAGAAACCGTTCTGTGGTTAAAGGATTACATCAAACCAGTGTAAGGGTTGAGCTGGCATTGTACTTCACAGGTTTAAATATCTTGGCTCTCCAAAGCTTGTGTGGGGGCTGCAGTTTGGCATAAAATTCTCAGCAGGATGCAGATAATTTCTCTGAAATGTTTTTTAATGGCTAATTTTTTTTTTTTTTTTTTTTTTTTTTTTTGCTTTTTAAAAATGTTGGAGAAAACATATATTAGAACCAGGTTCAAAATTTATGAGACTCTTCCTCTGTAATGTGCCCATTCCTGTAGATAACCCAAGTATAGCAGAACAATCCCAATCCTAAAGACTTCAGCAAGTACAAAACCTCATTTCGATAGGAGTTGAAAGATAAGTACAAAAATCAAACAAACTGCTTCAATTATAAAGCTAAACTTAGGGCTTCTTTGAAAATACATCCACATGCTAAGCTCTCTCTGATAATGATTATACGTTGCCCTTGGTCATTTTGGCCTCCACACCTCTGGTTTTCTTTTCATTTCTACATTCGAATGTTACTGTCTTTATTCCCTAAAATGGCCCTGTGAGATAGGTACTTATCAGTTTTAACAATAAATAAATACATAGATCCACTATAATCCAACTAGTAATCAATAAAACTAAGTCTAGAATTCAGATCTGTCTCGCCCATATTCATTTTCAAAACCTGTAGTTCTAGACTCTGGTTATAACACTAGAATTGGCTTTGTTTGTTTGTTGTTGTTTTTGAGACAGGGTCTTACTCTGTCACCCAAGCTAGAGTACCATGGTACCATCTCAGCTCACTGCAGCCTCAACCTCCTGAACTCAGGGGATTCTCCCACCTCAGCCACCCAAGTAGTTGCAACTACAGGTGTAAGCCACCATGCATGGCTAATTTTTGTGTTTTTTGTAGTGACAAGGTTTTGCCATGTTGCCCAGCCTTAGAAGTGCTTTCTAAAACCACTGATATCCAAGTTCTACACCAGACTAAATAAATAAATTGAAATCTTTGGGAGCTAGGAACCAGCAATCAATATATCCTGATGTCCCATGAAATAATCACAGTACTACACAGCAATACAAGAAGATAAATGTAGAAAGCAGGATGGCAGACACGGTCAACATTAAATTAGCCACCTGCAAAGCCAAGCGTTAGTGTCATTTTCTTTTTTCACCCTACATTTACCCACTTCCCCACTCCCAAACCAGTAAATACCAAGAAGTTACATAATTTTAATATTTGCCTACGTGAAGTATATTGGGAACATAAATCCTAACAACCACCAAAATGTATAAAACAATTCTAGCTGAAACACCCTCTAGATGATTTACAATTTCATACCCTCTTTAACTACTAGCTCCCTTTATTATATTTTGTTGCTCTTTACTCCTATCTGCATCTCTAGTCTTCCATCTGAGATTTTTATCTTTCATTTCCCTGAAGAATTAGTAAAGAGACTAATGAAGTCTCTGCTTTCGTTTACTTGAAAATAGATTTATTTCACTTAAATTAGTCAAGAATCTTTTTGCTGGATATAGGATTTTAAATTGTTGTTTAGTTTATCACATCAAATATATTACTAAACTGTATTCTATCTTCCATTATTGCTATTGAGAAGTCAGCTAACAATCTAATGGTTGCTCTTTTGTTTTCTCTGATTGTTTTCGGATTTTTCTCCTTGTCTTTGGTTTT
Source organism: Plecturocebus donacophilus (assembly GCA_004027715.1). Classification (NCBI taxonomy): domain Eukaryota; kingdom Metazoa; phylum Chordata; class Mammalia; order Primates; family Pitheciidae; genus Plecturocebus; species Plecturocebus donacophilus. The sequence goes on along the minus strand of PVKP010019500.1, from coordinate 38,667 downwards.
CTGTCATTTGCCATGATGTGTCTAGGAGTAAGTTTCTTTGTAGATAGCAATCTTAGGATTAAGCGGACTACCTGAATCTGAGGAATTACACTGATTAATATTTATGTGCTAAATATATTTAGCTCTTTTTTTAAAAAAAATACTGTAAAATATATTGACAAGTTCACAAAACAAAAATGAATACCTTAATTAATAATAATCGCAAAACCAACATCTGTGAAACAGATGAAGCATATGTACAAAGCTAAGCTCATTGGCACATTCTGTGACCCAGAGCAATAATGTTCATGGATACAATGACCTATATGAAAAGAGTCAAGACAAACAAGTCTCAATTCCAAGACTCTGTGATACCAGACTTTCTCTTCTTTGGAACTATGTGTTATGATGTTCATCTAGAAGTACTAGGAAGAGACTAAGGATAATATCAGCATGAGCAGAAGGCAGAGCAAAGCCCTGATTACATTGTTTAAGTCCTAAAACTATTCATACCCCAAGCTAGTTCTACTCCCAGTCTTTACAGTTATATGAACCAATCAATTTTTTTAACCTGTTTGATGGTATTTTCTGTCACTTGCATCTCACCAGATTCTAATTGCTAAATTCATCATGTGACTGTCTTTCCTGAAGTAATTTCTTCTTCATTTGAACTTTGTTATTATCTTTCTGATATAGTTTGGTCTTCTGTCCCCTCCAAATCTCATGTTGAAATGTAACTCCCAATGTTGGAGGTGGGGCCTGGTGGGAGGTGTCTGGTTCATAGGGGTGGGTCTAACCTCATGGTAATGAGTGAGTTCTCACTCTGAATTCACATGAGATCTGGCTGTTTGAAAAAGTGTGGCCACCCCTCCTCTCCTTCTTGCTCCTGCTCTCACCATGTGACATGCCTACTTCCCCTTTGCCTTCTGCCTAATTGTAAGATCCCTGAGGCTCTTTGCAAAAGCAGATGCCATGCCATGTTTTCTGTCTAGCCTGCAGAACTGTAAGCCAAAAGAGACTACTCTTCTTTATAAATCACTCAGTCTTAGCTACTATTTAAGCAACACAAGAACACACTTTTTTTCCCACCTTGTATCACAGTTACATTTTGCCTTATAGCATAACTGTCTGTAGCCATATTTTCTCCACTGCTAAAGTGTGAGAATGGAGCACAGTGCTAAATATGAGGTATTCAACAAACAGGTACTGAAGAAATTGTGATGGCATCAATGAATATTCATTTTTGTATCCCTTGCACTTAGTGCAAGGCTTAAATATAATATAGACTCAATACATGTTTGTAGAAGGAATTAACTAACAAAAAGATAGGAATAATATCACAGGAAGGCAGACATCAGTACATACACAAATGAGATCTTAAAATAATCCTTCCTGGTGACTAGAATGACCCATGTGGAAGTGGATAAGAGTTGAAGACAATAGTATGAAATCATGTTTCCCTTAATATAGGTACAGATGGCTACATATACAAATATTTATAGGTATGCACATTTCCTTGTTCTAAGAGCTGAAAGGACCTAAATAAAAACAATGACATCCCAGTAGCAACAAACACACCTAGCACTCAGATTTTGGTTTCTAAGACCTTTCTCCAATAAAAAGGACAGGGGCTCCTCAGATAAATGGCTGATACTAAGACTGAAGCAAGAAACTGACAAGATGAACCTAGATCATCTCATAGTGCCAGAAAGTAAGAAAATGTTACAAAAAAAAACAAATAAATAAAAACCCTATAATGATGGAGGCATGTCAAAGGAATACAGAAACCAAGTGAAAGAATGTCTAATGTCCAAACCTGGAAGATGTTGAATAACAAAATAGATAACATAGTATTGGACTGTAACTCAAAGTATAAAATAAATATCTGTAAGTCCATACTGATATAAATAAATGATTGGATAAATTAATAAATGGGGAGAACAGACGAATCTCCCATGCAGTAAAATTCCAAATAATTTATTAGATACTGCCCTCAAAGAGAGTATAACTCTCCACTTCTATGGGTTACACACAGTGAGTCCCTTCCATAGTACAGTATAAAAGGGAGAAAGAAATAACAGCTTTACAGGATAGCAAACACTCCCTCAAGCCAAGTGATTAAGGTCAACACTGAAAAGTCCTATTGATAGTATGTGACTATCAATATGACTTGATACGTAATGAAAACATCTTTGTACCTCTGAGGTTTTCCTACCAAAAGCCCATAACCACAGCCTACATGAAAAAAAATCAGACAAATCCCAACTGAATGACATTATATAAAATAGCCCACCAGTTACTCTGCAAAACCATCAAAGTTATCAAAAACAAGGAAAATATGAAAAACTGTCACAAGAGGAACCCAAATGGACATGATGACTAAATGCAATGTGGAATCCTAGATGGGATCCTAGAACAGAAAAAGGACATTAGGAAAAAACTTTAAAAATCTGAATAAAGTATGCACTTTAGTTAATAATAATATATCAATACTGGTTTATCAATTGTCACAAACATACCATAGTAATATAAGATATTAACAATAGGAGAAACTGAATGTGGGGCACTCAAGAACTCTCTGCTTTCTGTATTGTCTTGGCAACAATTCTATAAATCTAAAACTAAAATTCTAAAATTAAAACTTTATTAAAAAATAAATAGCCCTTTCCTCAAAAGACCCTGTATACCAAAAGCACACAAAGCAAGCTAGTTGTAAGACCAGCCTTTGAAACAAGTGAAGAATATGAAATAATTAATTTAAAGATCCTGAGGGAATATAATCAACAATCAACTGTACATTCTTTTTAAATATATAATAAAAGTCTGACTCCTCTGAAAATCTAATGTATACACATGAAGTTCATAACTATTTCAGGAAGCTTACTTAACAGCAGGTGGCTAAAGAGGCATTAAAAATTTCTAAAATCCTCAGTATCATAAAGGAAAAAATATCCTCAAATCAGGAACCTCTCACAAAAGTTTCAATGTCTTGGTAAATCATATTAGGAAGAAGAAAAAAAAGGAAAACAAAACCTAAGGCTGTGGAAGTTTTTTTAAAATCACAGCACAGACTAGCAATGAATAATCCTTGACATTGTATTCTAAACCCCTTACAATTCTATACCAACCTACCTTTGTAACTGTATTTTCTACTATTTGCCTATGCAAAGTCTACTCCAAGCAAACTGGCTTGCTCAGTGCTTCCAATATGCCATCCTTGGTATGTGATGCTTCTCTGTAGTTTTGTCCCCTGTCTACAGTGCTATCCCCTCCTCTCTTGTCTTCTAAATTCTGCTCTTGCTTGAAGACTCAGCTAGAATCCTTGTTCTTCCATAAAGTCTCAGATCACCTTAGGTACAATAATGACTACTTTATCAAACTTCCTGTACCCATGAATGTGGTGCTCAGCATATTCATTCATTTAAACAAAAACAAAAAAAACCTTAGTGTGCCTGGTACCACAAATAGATGTTAGGAAAACTAAAGACAAGTAAGATAATAGTCTTTGCCTTCAAGGTGTAGTCACAAATGTAAAGAAGACAAAAAGGTAAACAACCAATTACTAGACAGAATATAATGCAACAAAGATATATATAATGTGCTATGAGAATACACTCTATGTAACTTGCTACAATATTTCCCTTTTAATGTCTAAGTCCTGATTCTCCAATTAAACCAGAGTCCTAGTGAAAGGTTGATTCTCTATCTTCTACTCAATGGTATATATATATTAGCCAAAAACAATTTTAATGTTACTAAAACCTTGATTTCTCCCTTATTTTCTTAAGAGAAACAAAGGTAGAATCCCTGTTGACAGACATTAGTCTTAAAATGATGAATTAATAGATTTTTTAGTAAGTTATTAACCGTAACCAACTATTAGTTCCTCAGGGTAAGGGGAAAGGTGGTTAAGAATTCACGAGTAATCACCATTTCATTTAGCTTCAAGTGGAACTCTCTATGAGTAACAAATAAAAATAAAGAAAAAGGACTGGTTTGAGATACATCTTTCATCTTCCTGCAGAGGTACTAGCAATCAGGAACAGATCAAAAGAACAGAAGCCAATTTTAAAAGGTGCTTATGATAAATCTGTAATGTCATAGGAAAAATGCTTATGATAATATATAAAGTAAAAAAAACACTGAAAAATGTATTGTACATATGTCCACGTAGCATAGGCAGGAAAAACACCAGAAATAAATATCTACTAAACCATGAATATTCATCTTTAACTCATGTAGGGTTATAGACTGGTTTTTCTTGGTACTTATTTGCATTTTGAATGCTAATTATTATTATTATTATTTAAAAATCCAGCTCTTTGAAGAGAGTGGTGGAGAGAATAGGAGGTGACAAAGAGTAGATGGATGACAAGAGACAACCAAACAAAGACAACGGATAATCTTCAAAACTGATTAAATAACTCCTCTGGATAAGCATTTCCTTGAATTGCAATGGTTTACACTCAACTCAGTACCTCATTTTCCCAAAAGTTGTTTTACAAATTCAATAGAGTACATCAAAACTGGCAACATCTGCTAAATGTTATATTTGCCATTGGATTTCAAAAATTAACTTGATTTGCCTTTTTTTCATTTGTCTTATGAGAGTGAACATTTTTAATGTACCTTATTTGTGCTTTCAAGATGTTGTTTTTCTACAACTATGCTTTTAAAGCCTTGTTTATAACACATGCTTTCAAATTATTTGTGTATGCATGTGTATATATTAATGCTCTTTTTAATCTATAATTGGCTATAATATAGCAACACCTTTGGAAAACAGATGAAATCATACATCATAATTTTTAACAAAGGTTCTTCCACGTCTTCCTTTAGGAAGTATATTTAAAAATAATAATAATAATAATAATAATAATATTAACTTTCTTCCTACCTCATAAAATGTTTCCCTGGCTGAGAAAATAGACATGGTAGTAATACAATAGTTTTTAGTTCATCAACACATAAATCAGTTTTCCACCAAAATTTCTAGTAATTTTCTCATATTCTCTTGGGTCATTTACTGATGATGCATCCTTTGATTACATGCTGCATTAAAATCAAGAGAACCAGAGATGCCATGCTAAATAATGTTCTTATTTCTATCTTAGGAATGTATATATTGGAAGTTAACATCTTGGTTTTCATAAAAAATGAAGTACTGTTATCTTCATTTTATTAATTTTTATTAATTTTATTGAACATTTTATATCAAACATTTTTATTATTAACAATTAACTTTATTAATTCTGTATTCCTACCAAGGTATAATACATGTACACTGTATTTTATCATCTGCTGAAGTCTTTTGTACTATTACTTTGAAAGTAAATTGTAAAATTATGTGTTCTCAAAATATAATATAGAGGACTTGTGCTTCCAGGTGGGATGAAGTAGCTCTACACAGACCAGCACTCTCAATAAAAACAACTAGAAAGCTAAATAAAATATAGAAATCTATCTGAAGATATTCGCTATCTATGGAAGCAATGAGAACTGGGAGGCTGAGAATCAAGAGGAGAGAACCTCAGGGAGAGGAACTGATGTCTCCAGCTGCTTTTACCCGGGGGACATTTGCAAATTCAGGGTACAGGAGGGAGGCTGATAATCCAGGCTATGCACAGTCACAAAACTGCTGCTGAGGCTTAAAGAAACCACTGGAACTTTGGGCAGTGTTGAGAGACCTCAAACATGCAGCCAGCTCCCCTCAAGACTTTGAAGAATTCTGGGGTAGCCCAGGTCAAGAAGCTAAAAATTAAGAAAACGCCTGTGAAAAGCAGAGCAAAGCAATCAGCAGTCTTGTAAGACAACATTTAGAATTTGGGATTCATACTGCTTGTGTGTTTAAATATTTGACAAACAAAAGAGAATTCTATCCTAAAGTATATTGTGGGCCAAGGCACTTAGAATTGTTTAGGAATACTGGCCACTCCAGCTTCCCAAGTAAAACCCTGAAGAACACTATCCCAGGACAGAAGTTAACCAGAAGTAAACAGACTCTTAGCAAAGCCAAAAACTAGCCTCGACTCAGCCAAATCCCTGACTGGATTAAAGTGATCAACCAATCACATCAGCCTATGTCCCTATCACAGGGGACAATAAACCCTCTCTCTGGAAGAAGATAGCATTATCTGGAGCCTCTATAGTTTTTTAACTGGAATGTCTGACATTCACTCAAAACTACCAGAAACACCAAAAACAGAGCCACGTGATGGATAACCAAAAAAAAAAAGGAAACAAAACAAAACAAAAAAGCCCAAGGGTATTTCAGATACTAGAATTAGCTCACATGGACTGGAAAATAAGTATGATTTACATATGCAAGAAAGTGGAGAAAGCCATTTAGAATATAGATGAAAAGATAAATTAACCAGAGAACTGGAATTTATAGAAAGGAATCGAATGGAATTGCGGAACTGAAGAACATATTCTCTAAACTTAAGAACTCATGAGGATAGGTTTAATAGTAAAAATAATAAACTGGAAGATAAGTTTGGCATTATCTAGTTGTGCTATTCATTCATTTATTGCCTCTCATCTCCCAAAGCCACTCTGCTTTACCCTGTTTATGAAGGTGGGGACAGACCCAGTAAACAATTTTCCTTTGCCAACAGGTACAGTATTCAGCTTGTTAACAGAGAGTGATGGAGAGACAGTGCAAGGCACAGCAGAGAGAGGAGCTTCTTATCTTGGTTCTGTGTACTTTCCTCCCTGCTGCTATGGTGCAGTCACCAGAGCCATGCAGGAGACCCATTATTGCCCCTCCTCCAGCCTGTTTCACTGAAACCAGCCCATTTCCACTTTGCCAGCCATGGCTTACCAGCACCCAGTAGGCCACCTGCATCAATTATGGCCCACAGCACCCCCAGTGAAGGTCTTCATCTTCCAGTAGCCTGCAGCCACACACTCTCCAACAAAGAGGTAGGAATCTCAGCTGTGACAGGGGCGTGATGGGGAAAGGAGAAAAGGTCTTCAAAGTTTGTTTCCTTTTGGGTACACTCCCTTAGCCCTAGTATAGCTGCTCCCTACAACTGCTAGTCTTGCATTCTTTAGAGATCTCCTTTAACCCTTTAGGTAAATAATTCTCTATATTAAATTTTCCCTATTCGAATTACTGCTATGGTTTCTGTCTCATGACTGGATCCTGACTGATAAACTAATAAAGGTGAGAAACCTCAAATTGTCCTATCATCTATACTATATGACCGAGCAAGCCCACCCTTCAATATATACACATCAGGAATGGATATATATGCATTAACCAAGACATGTACAAGAATGTTCATAGCAGCAATATTCATAACAACAAAAAATCTGAAAATAATCTAAGTGTCAAACAATAGTAAAATGGATAAATAAACTGTAGTATGCTCATACAATAGAATACTATCAGTAATGAGCCTGAACAACCACCAAAATAACTACATGGCTGACACTCACAAATAAATAATGAGTGAAAGAAGATAAGCATATAGTTTGATTCCATTTGTATGAACACCAAAAAGAGGCAAAAATAATGATGACAACATCAAGTCAGCATAGAGTTTACTCTGAGGCAAGGTGATCATAGTGATGGAAGAGGATATGAGTGAGGCTTCTGAATGTTTGAAATATCATTTCTTGATCAAAGTGCTACTTACACATGTGTGTTTACCTTTTGAAAATTCACCAAGCTATATACTTGTGATTTGTACACTCTTCTGTATGGATATTATTTGTCAATAATAGTTACCTAAGATATATATATTATTTATAAAAAATCAAGTATGTATCCAAGTCCCTGGTACTTATCACACATGGATCTGGTAAAGTGCCCCTCTCCATGTTCCCACAGTACTCTGTGCATATACCTCCATCTTCACACTTGTCACTCTATGCTGTAATTCTGCTTACTTATCGGTCTTGAGCACTATGTCCCGCTTCAGGGCTAAGGACAAGTGTTTTATAGGTCTCAAATGAGGCATCAAACAGAGATGTGAAAAATGAAAGAACATTCTATTTTAAAATATTGTTGTAGGCCAAGGCACTTAGAAGTGTCTAGGCATCAAGCACCATACATCTGGATAGCATTTTTCAAGTGTGTTACATGCAGTCCATTTCAGCTTAGTGCATTCTTTGTATATATTTTGTGGACACTGGGGATGGGAACTATTTTGCAAGGACACATTCAGAAGATGTCTTTCTGTAGGTAATGCAGTGAACAGCAGAAGAGGAAAACTGACAAGGTGTTGGTACTCTTACATTCTACTCAAGCAGAACAGTCACTGAAGGAATCATACAACCAGTGACTAAAACCTGCAGTAGCATTAGGTTTACTACCCTGAAGCTGCTTGTCCCAAACACTAAATTACCCTCAGCTTCCTCAAACCAGGAAGTCAGACAGCAGTGCTTTCCAGTCTACCACAATTGCAACCTGCTTTTCTCAATTAAATTTATAATCCACCCTTCCTCCTTTATGCAACTTTATTTTAAATTAAAGTGAATTATCATTATTACTTTAGGGGTAAAGAATTTCATAATATCCTTTGAGGGAGCGGAACATACCACAGGGTGTTGCAAAACAGAGGCTGAAAATCATTGTTTCAGAGGTTCTGTTAACTGATTTTTATCCCTCCAAATTTCTATAAAACTAATTTTTTTTCTACTATTTTAAATTTTAATCTAAAGCATATTTTCTAGTCCTAGAAACTAACAAGTCCCTTCAGGAATACAGAACCTTAAAGGAAATTTATTCATCTAACAAATATGCATTGTATACCTCTACATGCCAGGTACTCTTCAAATTACCAGGATACAGGAGTGAACAAATTCCGCTCTCTCCTGAAGCTTCCATTCCAGTGAAAAGACAGAATGACTCACTATCCCAGTTTGCCTGGGACTGTCCTTTTTTAACATTGAATGTTCTGCAACTCAGAAAACCCCTCAATCCAAGGCAAATCAAGGCAGTTGGTCATCCTGGCAGAGACAGATACCAAACAAGCAACCAAAAATCATCAAATGATGATAAGTGCTTTGAAGAAAACAGACCATGACAAAGATGAGAGTGTACTGAAGAGAGTATTACTATTTTGCATACATGTCAGGGAAAGCCTCTCTGATATAACAACACTTCAAGAAAGGAGAGAAGAAGCCATTCAGGTAAGTGGAGTAAGAGTTATAGGTAGAGTGAGTAAAAATGGTCAACAGCAAATAAAAAGAATCTAAAGTGGGAGTGTGTTTAGAATGCCTGAGGAATGGCAAGGCTGCCTCTGTGGCTCGAAAGGGGTGAGCAAGAGGCAAAAGAGAAGAAGTTTAAGTTAAAGAAGCAATTGGGTGACAGCTATAGAATAACCTACCCATCACTCAATTTCTTCTTGATGATTTCAATTCCACAATTCCAACCTACAATAATTTTCCTTTTTCATTATAATGGAGACTCTGTCTTAATTTATTGAAATTCTCTCTTCTCACATCATATATTGTATTTGAAAAACATTATTTAACTATCCCATAGCATTGCTTTTGTTTCAATTATTCCAACATTTAATTATATACTACCTGTGTGTATTTGCTTTTAGATATCTATACGCTACCTCCCTAAAATTTATTGATGGATGGATTGAGAGACAGGGTGCTAGGATTACAAGGCATGAGCCACTGCGTCGAGCCACCTCCCTAAAATTTACACTTCTTGAGATCAAGTTCCATATTGAACAGTGTTTGGTGCACAGTATGCAAACAATAAATACTAATGGATATGACTCTGTCTTTTGCTGATTTTTATGCTCAGAATAAAGAACTCTTACAATTGAACAATAAAAGACAACCCAATTTTTAAATGGGCAAAGGATCTGAATAGACATTTCTCCCAAGAATATATACGAATAGCCACTAGGCACATGAAAAGATGCTCAGTATCACTAGCCATCAAAAAAGCACATCAAAACCACAGTGCAATACCACTTCATACCCACTAGGATGGCTATAATCAAAAAGACATAGTAAGTGTTGCTGAGAATGTGGAGAAACTGAAACACTCATACACTGCTGGTAGGAATGTAAAATGTCACAGCCATTTTTGAAAACAGTTTGGTATTTCCTCAAAAATTTAAACATAGAGTTACCATTTGACCCTGCAATTCCATTCCTAGATATATATCCATGAGAAATAAAAATATCCACACAATAGTAGTTATAATAGCTAAAACATGGCAACAACCTGTAGATCCATCAACTGGTGAATGGATAAATAAAATGTAGTATATGTATGCGATGTAATTGTATTTGGCAATAAAACAGTAATACATGCTTCACTGAAAACATTAAGCTAAGTAAAAGAGGTCAGTAACAAAGGACAACATATTGTATGATTCCATTGATATGAAATGTCCAGAACAGGCAAATCGATAGAGATAAAATGCAGATTAGTTGCTACTTTGGGTGTGGTGGATAGGAATGGGAAGATAGGGAAGTCACTGCTAAGAAGTTTAAGGTTTCTTTTGGGGATTGTGACAATGTTTTAAATTTGTGGTGACAGTTGCACAATTCTGTGAACATACTAAACACCAGTGAATTACACACTGTAGGTGAATTGTATGGCATATAAATTGTCTCAATAAAGCTGTTATTTAAGAAAATTTTTGAGCTGTCTCCAAGAATGGAAAATGATACTTCACTGGAAATAATGTTAAGCAAGGGCAAACAGCCTTCCGTTGGAAACATTACTACAAAAGACGGATTCAGTCAGTGGTTCCCAGTAACAATTCAGAGTAATCATAAAAACAGCCCAGAGAATTTAATAAGTTCTTGGGCTCCCCAAAGAATACAATTCAGTAGGTCCAGTGGGGTCCAGGGATCTATATTTTTAAAAGGCTTTTAAATTTATTTTAATGTATATCTAGAAATGGGAACCACTGGACCATTATTAAGGTCCTAACTCAATGATTTTATGAGATTTTATCTTTGGTATCTATGAGATACCTCTCTATCTAGTATTTTACATTTATTTGAAAATCTCAAATTCCTTAATGAAACTCACCTCCCTAAATGGAGAGTCTGAGTTTAGAAACAGGTGGCCTCATCGGAAGGATTACAGAACGTCACATATTCCTATTAACCTTATGTGTGTCCTTTACTTACACTACTTTAAATCCTTTTTGGGGGGAAGGGAGGAATTATTTGATTTAAATAAATTGAATAAATAAAAGATGACATATATTACATACATTCTCTGAAACTATATTTCTTAAACTGAGACACATTGGAGAGTCCTTTTTTTCTCAAATATTTGTAATTTAATACATTTCTGTTTTGAAAATACAGGTATATTGTAGAATCAAATATACAATTTTCGTGAATTTTTAACATAAAACCCAGAAACTTCAAAGAAATTCCACATTTGCCACAGGAACTACTTCAGACTACACTCCCAGATTCTAAGGTCATATACTCAAGCCCATCTGCAAGGCAAACTTCAGGAAAAACCCAAGAAATCTAGGCATTCTGTTTTCCACTCCATGGATGATGAAATCTGTATTACTCCTTCATTCAGAATCTTATGTAGACTAGTCAGCTTACTAGTGATTATGCTCTGAGCTCTGAGCACTTCAAGAAGGGAAAAAAATATCTGAACTGAATCCAAGAATTAAACCAAAATCTGTTAATGGGTAAGTGAAAAATCTTTCATAGGCAAGTTACGCTCAGAGCAATGTCTGCTGGGGATCAGGCCTTGTACTTAACCTGTCTAGTGTTTTAATCAGGCAACAGTGAATATCAGGTGCAACCTCCAGAATTATTTGGACATCGCCCAGCTAGTGGAGGGTATACTCTGGTTGCTTATCTGGGCTGCTCAGCCCACTGATCCATGCAGAAGCTCTGGGTAGTCTACCCAAGGCTGTAGATGAACTATCACTAAAGAGAAGGTATTCCCCTAGATTTGCAATCTTTCACTTAGATCTAGTGCTTTGATTTTTTGGCTGTTCTTTTTCAGCTAATTTCTCAAAAACATTTGTGATAACTTCACTCAGGGACCAAACATCTTAAGAGTGGTGTTATAATATCGAGTCTGACATAGAATTATGCAAATCTTAGAGGTCAATTTCCTCAATATTAAAATGGAAGAGCAGAATAAAATGAATCTTTCTAGTGTTTAAATTCTACACTCATATGATACTTGCCCATATTAAAGATATGTGCTATGAATTTTAAATGCAATTTCAAAAAAAGGAAGTTGTAAACATTACTTTTTTATTCTTTCCATTATGCTGTTTCTTCTTGCATCACCCTAGCTCAAAGCACTTTCTCCCTCCACTGAATTTTTACAACCATCCTCAATTCTGGTCTTCAATCTCTCCTTGTTCCATTATATTGACCACACTGCTATTAGATGATTTTCCCTTTATCATTTCCTTCAATGGCTCCTAGCCCAGTATTCAATGTGCTCCACAGTCTCCCAATTTACCTTTCTAACCTTGTCTATCCCATCCTTATATTAACTTACATTTCAGCAAACCTGTCAGTACCTTCTGAAATATATTAGACAAATCCTAGCTTCTTCCAATGTGCTTATGTCATTCCCCCACCTGAAATACTCTTGTCATACCTCCCACTTTTGTTCCATTCTTCAAGAATGAGTACAAGTCTCACCTCAATTACAAAGTTTTTTCTGACCACCTTCTTTAAATTTCTGAGGCACTTAGCCTGTAATACATCTTCGACATCTGGCATATACTACCCTCCTCTGGGCAGATTTAATACAGAATAGGTCTGTAGTGAAATCTCTGTGTAATTTTTTTTTCCAAGCAAGACTCTCAGCTTTAATACAAGGTGAATAAACACACAGCATCTAAAGGAGCATATTCGATTCAGACTTTTTTAATTAAAAAAAATTACAGCTCATGTGCAATTACTAGAAACTTTACCATGAATCTACCTTACTCTTGCCAACAATATTTTTACACCTATGTTCTAATATTTAAGACAATATTTTAGCTTTGGGTTACTACTTCCTGTTTAATACCTTTAAAGGGTGGAAGTGGGGAAAGAGTTCAAAGTAAATAATCAAAACTTTTCATTATAAAACTGGAACAAGACAAAAAATGTCTAGAAAACAAAACTAAGAGTATAGTTTTGAATAACAATCAAACCTCTTCTAGTATAGGTATGACACCAAATTCAAATTTGAGAAGAAATAAAAAGAGACATTTTGCCTGGTCAGAACCATTTAAACAAAATGGCACACGTTTTTCTCCATCTGGCGTGCAAAACACACAACTTTTACTAAAGCACATGTGCTCCAACAAGTACCATCACCCTTTCCCTAATGGTGAATATTTCTGCTTTAATTCCAGAAACACTTTAACTACAAAGTTTTTGGTGTTGCTTAATAAATAACATTTAATCTGGTCTTTACCCTTCTGATAGTAATACTGAGATAATGCGGATACAAGTCCAAATTTGCCACTTTCACTTCTATATAAAAACAGCCTCTTGAGCCAAGAAACATTCTCCTAACAAGCCCTGTAATGAAGTGTTAGTAAACATTAGAAAATTGATTGCAGGCATGAAATATTACATTAAAACAAAGAAAATGTTTTCAACATGTCTCTTTAAAATGAAGCAAAAATATTTCAACCAATATGCTAGAGACTTTCATTAATTCAAAATAGCCTGAAACTAAAGGGCAATGAAAAAAATCTCTTATTTAACTATTTTGGCACATAAAGAGTTCCATCTATTTCACAGGACAGAGAAAAGAGGGGTAAGAAAAGAATGCAGACGTGTGACAAATCTGTCTGTTAAGCAATTGCCAAATGCCAATTTTGTTTTCCTTTCACCAAATAAAGATCATCCAAGCAAGCCTGCAGTGCTCACCTGCAAAGCCGAGGGGTCTGGCAGGAATTCAGCATCCTCTCCAAAGATAAAATCAGGAGGCAGCTCTGGGTATTGGGCATTGAAAATGATATCCCCTAAAATAAAAGAAAATGACAGGTCCTTTTTATTTCTTTTCTAAGTATAAATATTCTGAAGACTGTATCAGAAAAATTTCTAAAAGAAATTTATATTAGCTTAAGAAAAGTATTTGAAAAGCACTTTCTGGATGATTAATTCTTCAAATAAACTGATTTTTTTTTGAGACAGGGTCTCACTTTGTCACCCAAGCTGGAGTGCAGTGATGTCATCTCAACTCACTGCAGCCTCCCCCAGGCTCAAGTGATCCTCCCATCTCAGCCTCCCAAGTAGCTGGGACTATAGGAACATGCCACCATGCCCGGCTACTTTTTGTATTTTTATTAGAGATGGGGTTTCGTCATGTTGTCCAGGCTGATCTCAAACTCCTGAGCTCAAGTGATCCTCCCACCTTGGCCTCCCAATGTGCTGGGATTATAGGTGTGAGCCACTGTCCCTGACCTGATGCCTTTCTTTAATTTAACATCCACAATAAGCAATCAAAAAAGCTTTATCTCCAAATACATTAAAAAACATACATATCCAAGTAGAAAAGTAGAAGCAACCAAATCCATAATATGCGCTGATTATTTTTACAGGTAACATAACCAATCACTGCCTGCTAATTAATAAGCCTTTATGAAGATTGATTCTGTATAGACATAGTCCTTGCCTTGCAGAAATTAAACATACATACCTTTGGTATAATGGAGATTACATTTGGCTTACAGTTCACAAAACCTTAGATTTATATCCACAAGGTCTCCTCATTATTTATTAGCTCAAGTGATATTGAGCAAGTTTTAACTTCTTTAGACTTCAGTTTCTTCATCAGTAACAAAGAGATATAATAGTACTAAAGTCACAGATTTGTTGTGAGGATAAAAAGAGACGGTATGCCTAGCAATGTCTGGCATATAGTAAGTTCTCAACAAGTGATAAAGAGAGTATTACTGTTGTTTTGAAACATAAGACAAATTTACAAAGTCTCGCTAGCAAATTTATGTTGCATATTTTTGTTTCTTTTCTGAAACCTTCTGTAACTCCCTTTTATGCCTCTGCTCATCCCAAGAATCAGCTCTTATCATTATGCTAATACTAACAAGTAGATTAGTTTATTGACAATCTAACACACACATTGAATTGTAATGTATAAAAATATGTATACTTGTGTACATGTACACAACCTCTGTACACATACATACAGCTTTGTCTATCCAATCTTTTTTACTGCTCAAACAATATCTATATAATTATATCCAAGTGTAAACATTCGAACTTCAGTTCTCATTTTGAGTCCTTAAATCTCTACGTACTAGGCATTTCAATGTCAAACTCAGCAAGTCTAAAAGCATGCTCATGACTGTCCCTTTTCTCACTCCCCTCATTCCGTGATTCCATGCTGAAACTTCGGTGTCATCTTCAAACTTTCATATATCCTATATACTCTTAGAAAACAAGTCATCTCAATTTTTCCTCCAAAATGTCACTCATATGGATTTTTCCTACTGTTAACAGCCCCTTCCAGGCCCAGGTCACCTAGTCCATATATTCACTCATCCATTGAATAAATATTTAAGCTTTGCCCAAGGTACTATGGTAGGTACTCAAGATCAAACAAACAAAAAACCCTGCTATTAAAAGCTGACACAATAAAGAAACTCAATCATCATCTTACCTTTTAAAATGGTCTTCTAATACCAGCTGCCCTCCAGTCCATAATATATATTACTACCAAGTAAATATTCTTAATGTGCTATTTTATTCCAAAATGTCCCAACTCAAGAAACTTAAATGAGTTTCTAATATCAAGTGGAGTTCAAGAAACTTAAATGAGTTTCTAATATCAAGTGGAGTAAGGGCAAACTTTTCAAACTGATATTTAAAGTCTTCAAAATACTATGTTGCTACCTATTTATCCACAATTCTCTTTATCTACAAGCCAGTCTTTCAGTCTTTTCTCTTTTTTTTTTTTTTTTGAGATGGAGTTTTGCTCTTTTTGCCCACGTTGAAGTACAATGGCATGATCTCGGCTCACCACAACCTCCACCTCCCGGGTTCAAGCAATTCTCCTGCCTCTGCCTCCCAAACAGCTGGGATTACAGGCATGCGCCACCATGCCTGGCTAATTTTGTTTTTAGTAGAAACAGGGCTTCTCCATGTTGGTCAGGCTGGTCTCAAACTCCCGACCTCAGGTGATTCCACCTCGGCCTCCCAAAGTGCTGGGATTACTGGCAATGAGTCACCGCACCTGGCCCAAGCCAGTCTTTTCTTCCAGTCAGTATGATCTGTTCGGTGCCCTCCAAATACTATGACACCAAATACTATGACATCTCTCTCCTTACTCAGTTCGTACCTTCCTTTATGAACCCACTAAATTGTCTCTTGCATGAAGCTTGCCCTAATAAATCCAGAACACACAGATCATTGTTACTTCTGAAATTAAAATGCTGACTGGTTATGCCATTCACTTTAGTATTTAATTGTAAGTAGTCTTATATTGTTTTATTGTTCAATTACTTTTAAAAAATCATAATAAACACAAGCTACCTGTGAGATACTGTGATACATACTATGTCAATACAAAGATAATTATCATCGAGGAGCTTATGTTTAGTGAGGGATATAAGACATAGATCCAGAACCACAAATACACAACAGTGAAAGGTAAGTACATATAATTGATCTTCCTAATTATATTGTAAGCATCCAGAGAACAGACATGTTTTTATACCTATTTAATGTTTCTGACAGGGCAGAGTACACCACAAATAGCATATATTCAAGAAACACTCAGTAATGAAAGAAATTCTATTCTCTGTACTGAATGTCTAATTGCTGAAAAAATCTTCAATGAAGACTAAGGCATTGTAACAAACATATGAAAAAATGCTCAACATCACTAATTATCAGAGAAATGCAAATCAAAACCACAACATGATTACCATGCAAGAATGGCCATAATCAAAAAAATCAAAAAAATATTAATAATAGATATTGGCGGTGATGTGGTGAAAAGGAACACTTTTACACTGCTAGTGGGAATTTAAATTAGTACAACCACTATGGAAAACAGTGTGGAGATTTCTTAAAGAACTAAAAGTAGAAATACCATTTGATCCAGCAATTCCACTACTGGGTATCTACCCAGAGGAAAAGTCATTACACAAAAAAGATACTTGCCCATGCATGTTTACAGCAGTGCAATTCATAATTGCAAAAATATGGAACCAGCCCAAATGCCCATCAATCAACAAGTCGACAATGAAACTGTGATATTAAAATTACACGCACACACACACACACACACACACACACACACACACACACTATGAAATACTACTCAGCCATAAAAAGGAACAAAATAATGGCATTTGCAGCAACCTGGATGGAACTGGAGACCATTATTCTAAGTGAAGTAACTCAGGAATGGAAAACCAAACATTGTATGTTCTCACTCATAAGTGGGAGCTAAGCTTTGAAGATGCAAAGGCATAAGAATGATATAATGGACTTTGGGGACTCAAGGGAAAGGGTGAGAGGAAGTGAAGGATAAAAGAATACATGTTGAGTACAGTCTACACTGCTTGGGTGATGGGTGTAACTAAATCTCAGAAATCATCACTAAAGAACTTATTAGGCCGAATATGGTGGCTGACGCCTGTAATCCCAACACTTTGGGAGGCCAAGTCAGGTGGATCACGAGGTCAGGTGTTCGAGACCAGCCTGACCAACATGGTGAAACCCCATCTCTACTAAAAAACACAAAAATTAGCCAGATATGGTGATGCGTGCCTGTATCCCAGCTACTCAGGAGGCTGAGGCAGGAGAATTGCTTGAACCCGAGAAGTAGAAGTTGCAGTAAGCCAAGGTTAGGCCACTGCACTCCAGCCTGGGCAACAGAGCAAGACTGTCCACCACCCCCCTCAAAAAAGAAATTTATTCCTATAACGAAACACCAACTATTTCCCAAAAACCTATTGGAATAAAACTAAAAATAAAACAAAATGTGAGAAATGCAACATAGACACACACAAATAAAACTAAAAATAAAATATTTTTTATTAAAAAAAAAAAAAGAAGTCATAGCGGAGTCACTCCTAGAGCTTTCTGTAGGGAAAAAGTTTAAACAAGAAAATGTATCTTTCAGCAGACAGGTATAAAATTAAATTCTCAAAAGCAGTACAACAACAACCTCTCACCCTACCCACTATCATAGTTTCAGATGATCAATTGTATCTATGATAAATTATAAAATTCAAAAGTGCTAACTGTAAGACATTAACTCAGCCTTGGCTAAAAAGCATAAGTAGAGACTAACGAATGTCCTGATTACTCATTGTTTCAAATATACCAGGCAAGCATATTCTTTAGAAAGGAATATACCTTAGAGATGTGTTTTTAAAAGTCCTGTATGGGGACTTTTAAAATGGGGCATTTATGGCCAATTGATTTTTGACAAGGATGCCAAGACAAGTAAATGTTGGCTTAGATACTTTAGAAAAAAAATTCAAAAAGTTAACAAGCAAAGATATCAAAGTTTTGAAAAATGCCAAGTTGGGATCTATCGTGCCTTGACATTCTAAAAATAAATAACATGCTACATTCCAACAAAAGAAATTTTATCAGTTTTGCTACTACAGAAGAATGTCTGCATTTTCAAGTTCTCAAAGGAACACTGTTAGTAATAAATATTTCCATACTGGTAAACAGAAAAAATCTACTTAAAGGATATCCATTCTGGCTGATTCTATTCAACATTACATGGAGGTACTAGCAAGAAGCATTTGGCAAAAAAAAAAAAAAAAAAAAAGATACACAATGTATCTACGTCGGAAACAAAAAATAAAACTATCTCTTCAGAGATGACATAAATCATGCATGTATAAAATCCTAATGAATGCATACAAACAATGAGAACTAATAAATAGCTTCAGCAAGGTTGAAAGACACACGATAAATGTACAAAAATCAACTGCATTTCTGTACAATAGTAATTAATGATCTGCAAGTAATTTTTTAAAATTCCATTTACAAAGAGATCAAAAAGAAAAAATACTTAGGAATAAACTTAACAAAAGAAGTATAAGAATTGTACACTTATTGTGTACAATTGTAGATGTCTTCCAACAACTACACAATATTGTTGGAAGAAATTAAAGAAGGCCTAAATAAATGGAAAGACATCTCACGTTTGTCAATTAGAAAACCTAATATTGCTAAAATGGCAATACAAATCAACTTGATCTATAGATCCCAAGCAATCCCTACCAAAGTCCTAGCTGGATTCTTCGCAGAAATTGACAAGCCAATCCTAAAAATCATATGAAAATGCAAGGGATCCAAGTAGCCAAAGAAATCTTTAAAAAATAATTTTCAGGACTGCTCAATTATCAAAGTTATTACAAAGCTACAGCAATGAAGACAGTGTGGTGCTGGGATATGGATAGGAATAGAGATCAATAAAACAGAATTCAGAATCCATAAATAAACTTTCACATTTATGGCCAGTTGATTTTTGACAAGGGTGCCAAGACAATTTAATGGGGCAAAAAGTATTTTCATCATCTCACACTCATTAGAAGAGCTACTATCAAACAAAAAAATAACAAGTATGGGTGAGGACATGAAGAAATTGGAACCTCTTGGAAGTGTTGGTGGGAACGTAAAATGGTGCAGCCACTATGGAAAACAAAGTGGTGATTCCACAAAAAAATTTTAAATTAACATATGATCCAGAAATCTACTACTGGGTACATACCCTAAGTAACTAAAAACAGATTCTAAGAGATATTTGCATACATCTGTTCACAGCAGCATGATTCACAATAGCCAAGGAGTGGAAGCAACCCAATTGTCCACAAACAGATAAATGGATAAACCAAATGTGATGTATATATATACATATATGTAATAAAATATTATTCAGGCTTAAAAGGAGAAAAAATTCAAAACATGCTACAACATGAATGAAGACATTAAATAAAATAGTCACAAAAAGACAAATACTATAATGACTGCACTTACATGAAACACCTAAAGCAGTTAGATGAATGGAGATAGAAAGCACAATGGTAATTGCCAGTGGCTGAGGAGAAGGGAGAATGAGGAGTTTTTGCTTAATGGGTATAGAGTTTCCGTTTTTCAAGATGAGAAAGTTCTAGAGATTGGTTGCACAATGTGACTATATTTAACACTACTGAAGTGCACACTTAAAAAATGGTTTAAAATGGTTAATAAGGTAAATTTTGTTTAGTCTATTTTATCCCAATTAAATGGGTTTTTAAAGCATCTTTTCAACAAATGGTGACGGGGCAACTAGAAAGCCACAGGCAAAAGAAGGAAGTCGGGCCCCTGCCTCATATCATGCCAAGGTTAACTCAAAATGAGTCAAAAACCTAAGTAACAGCAAACACTACAAGACCCTTCAAGGAAACATAGTAACAAATCTTTATAACCTAGGGTTAGGCAATGCTTTCTCAGACATGAAACCAGAATCAAGCAACAACAATAAAAATTAAGTGTATTAGACTACATCAAAATCAAAAACTTTGGCCTTCAAAGGACACTGTCTAGAAAGTGAAGACAATCCACAGAACAGAAGATAATTTTGCAAATCACATAGCTAATAAAGGACTTGTACCCAAAACAGAGAAATCTCACAACTCAACAACATAAAGGCAAATACCCCTTTAGAATGGGCAGAGGGTCTGAACAGACATTTCTCCAAGAAGATATTCAAATGTCAAGTATGTACACAGAAAGATGTTCAAAATCATTAACCAACAGTGAAGTGCAATCAAAACCACAGTAAGATACCTCTTAATTACCCACTTGCATGGCTATAATCAAAAAGACATATAATAACAAGTGTTTATGAGAATATGAAGAAATTGGAACACTTATACTCTGCTGGCATGAATGCAAAATGGTGCAGTCACTTTTGAAAACAGTCTGGCACTTCCCCAAGAGGTTAAACATAGAGTTACCATCTGACCCTACAATTCTATTCCTAGGTATATACATATATATACCCAACAGAAGTGAAGACATGTCCACACAAAAACTTGCACACTGTTTATACCAGCATTATTCACAATAGCCGAAAAGTGGAAACAACTAATGTCCGTCAAGTGATGAATGAATAAATTGTGATATTATACATATAGCAGAATATTATTCTAATTTAAAAAGTACTGATATAATGCTCCAATGTGGATGAGGCTTGAAAACATTAAGTGTCTATAATACGAAAATCCGTAGAGACAGAAAGTAGATTAATGGTTGTCAGACAACGGGGAAAGGGGGAATGGGAAGTGACTGCTAACTGGTACAAGCTTTCTTTTTGTGGTGATAAATATTTTCTGAAATTAGTATTGATGGTTGTATAACTTCATGACTATATTTGTAAAAAGCCACTGAATTATTCACTTTAGAGGGTAAACTGCATGATATATAATTATATCTCAATAAAGCAGTTTTTATTTTTAATCTCATGCAAAAATTTGTCCCACTTTAAAGAAACCTGATTTTAAATAAATTACAAAGTGTTTACTGAATAGTTGCAGTACAGTTTCTTTTTCATATATAAAGTGATATTGAAAATGCAATGTGAAAAGTTCTGCATTTAAAAGAACGTTGCAATGAGCCCTTTATGAAAGTAAAGAATATAAGATGAATACTTGAAAATATCTTTATTTTTAAGAAAATTTACCAAATGTGTTCTTTTAATGGACATGACTGGATAATGTTAAGGACGGACTTTTTAAATTTTTAACTATTATAGATATATAATGCTGTACTTATTTATGAAGTACATGTGATATTTTGATATAAGTACATAATGTATAAAGATTAAATTAAGACAATTGAGATATCCATCACCTCAAGCACCTATCATTTCTTGTGCTAAGAAAATTCCAATTCCACTCTTCATTTTGAAATACGCAATAAATTATTGTTAACTACAGTCATCCTATTCTGCTGCCAAACACTAAATCTTATTACTTCTATAGCTGATTTTTTAATAAATGTTAAGGCAGCTAACCAGTATTTGAATATGTAATAAAGTTTTTTTTTTAAGGAAAAGATATGTACTAAAAAGGGAAGAGTTTACTACATTATATATAATAAAAACATTATATGAATATTTTTCAAAACAAAGAAGTGAATTAAAATAACTTTCATAATTTCACACACTTACGTTCCAGAATTTCTAAGGCTCCTCTGAAACACTTTGCCTCAGTACTCTATAGCCGCTTTGAAATGAACTGTGGCACTGTTCTCTTCTATGGAGAACAGTCACTAAATCAGTCAAGAACATTTATTAAAAACCCACAACACAGAGATGTGCATACTGGACACCTGGGGA
The DNA here is from genome assembly GCA_004027715.1 of Plecturocebus donacophilus. Lineage (NCBI taxonomy): Eukaryota > Metazoa > Chordata > Mammalia > Primates > Pitheciidae > Plecturocebus > Plecturocebus donacophilus. Next base: position 16,388 of record PVKP010019500.1, on the reverse strand, counting down.
GTTATATGGGAAGTAGAAAACATAGTACCTGACCTTAAGGCAGAGACGGTAGAGAAAAGACCAACACAAATCATATAGAAGAGCAATAACATCACATTTCCTTTATTTCACCCTGGAGAAGATGATATGAACACAGAGTACAGATTACTTGGACGCTGCTTACTCCAACTTTTCACAAAATGGGAAAGTAGGCAGGAGAACAAAGAAATAAAAGTAGGATCAGAGGTGATATAAGGTGAGGTTTAAAAAAAAAAAAGGAAGAAGTGTAATGACCACCTAACAACAAAAGAATAGTTTCAAGTCTTATTTTTTATTACTCCCTGAAACTTGCCAGGCTATAATAGTGGGACCAATGGGGGCGGAAGTTCCTTCCTTTCAAAATGCACATCAACAGTGCTTGATGATATGACACATATACGAAATCACAGAAATTTTAAATACAAAGTAGATTTTATTTACATGCCTGTGCCTTAGCAGCTGACAATTTTTAGAAGGTATCAGGACCCTCTCAGGAAGGCCCAGTTACCAGATCTGTAGAATGGACCATATGTCCTACTCCCTAATTACAGAAGGAACACAGCCTGTCCACAGGCTCCTTTCCTTATTCTTCACCAGTAAAATATCATGATACTACTTTGTCTATTAGTTTCAATAACTGCCAGGAAAACATAGTTTTAAAGAAACAATTCACATGAACAGACACTTCTCTAAGAAGACATACAGTGGCCAACAAACCTATGAAAAGTATCCAATATCACCGATATGGTTTGGCTCTTTGCCCCCACCCAAATCTCATCTTGAATTGTACTCCCATAATTCCTATGTGTCATGGGAAGGACCCGGTAGAAGATAACTGAATCATGGAAGCAGTTTTCTCCATACTGCTCTCGTGTTAGTGAAAAAGTCTCATGAAATCTGATGGTTTTATAAATAGGAGTTTCCCTGCACAAGCTCTCTCTCTCTCTCTCTGCCTCCTGCCATCTATTAAGACATGACTTGTTCCTCCTTGCCTTCTATCATAATTGTGAGGCCTCCCCAGCCATGGTCCATTACACCTCTTTCTTTTTTAAATTGCCCAGTTTCGGGAATGTCTTTATCAGCAGCTTGAAAACAGACTAATACAATCACTAATCATTAGAGAAATACATATCAAAACCACAATGAGATACTATCTCATATCAGTCAGAATGGCTATTATTAAAAAGTCAAAAAATAACAAATGCTGGTGAGGCTGCACAGAAAAGGAAATACTTAGACACTGTTGGTGGGAATATAAACTAGTTCAGCCACTGTGGAAAGCAGTTTGGAGATTTCTCAAAGAACTTAAAATAGAGGTACCATTCAACCTAGCAATCTTGTTACTGGGTATATACCCAAAGGACTATAAATCATTCTATGAAAAAAATGCGTATGCGCTATGTTCATTGCAGCACTATTCACAATAGCAAAAACGTGGAATCAACCTAGATGCCCATCAAGAGTGAACTGGATAAAGAAAATATGGTACCTAGGCTGGGGTGGTGGCTCACACCTATAATCTCAGCACTCTGGGAGGCCAAGGCAGGCTGATCACCTGAGGTCTGGAGTTCAAGACCAGCCTGCCCAACATGGAGAAACCCTGTCTCTACTAAACAAAAAATACAAAAAATTAGCCAGGCATGATGGTGCATGCCTGTAGTCTCAGTTACTTGGGAGGCTGAGGCAGGATAATTGCTTGAATCTGGGAGGCGGAGGTTTCAGTGAGCTGAGATTGTGCCACTGCACTTCAGCCTGGGCAACAGAGTGAGACTCCATCTCAAAAAAAAAAGACAAAAAGAAAATGTGGTACATATACACCATGGAATACTACATAGCCATAAGAAAGAATGAGATCATGTCCTTTGCAGCAACATGGATGTAGCTGGAGACTTATTCTACCAAACTAACCAGGAACAGAAAACCAAATACCACATGTTCTCATGGACATATATAATGGACATTATAAATGGAAGCTAAACGTTGAGTACACATGGACAAAAAGAGGAGAATAACAAACACTGGGGCCTACTTGAGAGTGGAGGATGAGAGGAAGGTAATGGTCAAAAACTACCAATTGGGTACTATGCTCACTAGGTAACTAAATCTTTTGTACACCAAATCCCAGTGACATGAAATTTACCCAAGTAACAAACCTGCACATGTACCCCCAGAACCTAAAATGAAAGTTGAAAAAGAAAAAAAATGGTAAATGACTGGATTTCTGCCAATGATAGATTATTCTTATCAGTTGTTGCATTAAATGATTACTTACTAAAACTCCAAGTATGGGAAATTATGGTCAGACAAGAACTTTGTGGAAACGCCAGTTTGAAGGAGATACTCAATAAAAAGTAACTTCAAACAATAGAGTTTGTGTCAGTCTATTTTTGCATCACTGTGAAGAAATAACCGAGGACTGGGTAATTTATTAAAAGAGATTTAATTAGCTCACAGTTCCACAGGCTATACAGGAAGCATGGTGCAAGCATCTGCTTCTGGCAAAGGCCTCGGCAAGCTTACAATCATGGCAGGAGGTGAAAAGAGAGCAGGTACATCACAGGGCAAGAGCAGAAGTGAGAGCAAGAGGAGGTGCCACACTTTTTTAAACAACCAGATCTCACATGAAGTCAGAGCAGGAACTCATTCATTATCATGAGGACAGCACCACCCCATCCATGAGGGATCTACCTCCATGACCCAAACACCTCCCACTAGGCCCACCTCCAACATATGGAGGTCACATTTCAACATGAAATTTGGAGGTGACACACATCCAAACCATTTCAGAGCTTTACGAAAGACTTTGGAGAGGTGATTCATTTCCAAGAGTTAGCTCTAACCCTTAGTGTGTCCTCACACTGAAATTTAATATCTGTCTGAAAATTCCATTTGCTGGTTCTGAGGACTTTATGGGACAAGTTTAATTTCTCTGTAATATCACAGCCCTTCAATTATTTGAAGGCAGTTCTTGTGACCTATCTTTCAACCCCACCAGGAGTCACCTCTTAGCCAGGCTTAATATCCCAGTCTCTCACTATTCCTCATCTGACTTGGCTTCAATTTCCTTTATCCTCTGGCTCTCTCCTCTCTGAATATGTACCAGTTTGTCCATAGCCCTCTTAGAGGATAATAAAAAGCACAGAAACAAATAAGAAAATCCATGCTTTAATTTAGGTATTAAACCTCTACTGATAAATGGCATTGCAAGTTGAAATAGTTTTTTTGGCAGCCTCATCAGCGGTGACTCTATTATGCTTTTTATTAACTAAAAAGCCCTAACATTTTTATGTATTTACTACTGCTGAGCTACACATTCCTCTTCTTAACTGAGACAACTAAATTTCAGAATCCATTTCAAAATTTTAAATTTATCTGTATTATATTTCAATATCACTAGATTTACCTATTTACAGTTCATCATGATATTCTTAGATTCTACTCTAATTTTGGGTTGGCACTCATAACTTCAAATTATAAACATACTGTCTAGGCATCCTCCTGGAAGCTTCCCTTTATGGCAATTTATAAACAATAAACAATCTTGGGTGTAATAATTTAAACAACAGTATCTAAGCAATAATAATACGAACTTAAACATTCATCACAAGTTTTTCAAGGAACTTGTCAACTGCCTCAGCAATGTAGGCTGTTGTGCCTATAAATTTAAGGATACCACTAATTATTCTACTGCACAGCATACTTTTCACCTTGAGTGGTAGAGTTTCATTTCTAATATCAAGGAAAAAAGACTGTAAGGGATTATTATATCTGAGAGTTGGCATATTTACATTAATTAGGCATTCAAAAAAAATGTCTGTAAAACGAAGGATGGAAGTAAGGGGTGGAGGCTTAACTTAAGTCATTTAAGTTTGCCTCCTCTTCTTAGAAGACTTCCTTTTGCCATATCCCTCTCCTAGACTTCAGACCACACTTAATCCTTCTTTGTACTTCTAATATCTATAGTAGTGCTGTGTAATAGAAATAATAATGCAAGCCACATACATAATTTTGAACTTATCAGTAGCCACATTCAAAGAGTAAAAAGAAAAAAGGTGAAATAAAAATTATAAACTATATTTACCAGTAAAATTCATCTTTTTCTGTTCAGTTATAAGTTGTATCATATGCAGAGATTTGTGTAAACACCACCAAAATTAGGATACAGAACAATTCTATCACTCTCCAATATGTCTTCATGCTATCCCTGTGTATTTCCATGTTCTCACCATTCCTTATTCCTGGAAACTTCTGACCTGCTCTTGGCCCCTTCAGTTTTGCATTTTCCAGAATGCCATATAAATGGAATCATGTAACCTTCTGAGACTAGCTTCTTCTTTCACTTAGCATAAGGCATTTGAGGTCCAGACAAATTGCTGCATTTATCAATAGCTGGCTCCTTTTTAGAGCTTACTAGTATATTCCATTGTACAGATGTACAACAGTTTTTATATCCATCTACCCAATGAAAGACATGCAGATTATTTCCAGTTTGTGATGATTATAAATGATGCTGCTACAAACATATATGTGCACATTTTGTGTGAATGTACAGTTATTATTTCTAGATAAATGCTTAAGGCTGGATTGCTGGATCATATTATGAAGTTTATCTTCAACCATAAAACAAACTCCCAACCTTTTTCCTACATGGCTATTACATTTAGCGTTCACACCAAAAATACATGAGAGTTCCAGTTTCTATACATTCTTGCCAACATTTAATATGGTCAAATTTTTGTTATTATTGTCACTGATTTTAGTCATTCTAATAGGTATGTCACGGCATCTCATAACGATTTTAATCTGCATTTTTCTTTTTTTTTTTTTTTTGAGATGGAGTCTGACTTTGTCGCAGGCTGGGGTGCAGTAGCATGATCTTGGCTCACTGCAACCTCCACCTCCCAGGTTCAAGCGATTCTCCTGACTCAGCCTCCCAAGTAGCTGGGACTATAGGTGCACATCACTATGACCAGCTAATTTTTGTATTTTTAGTAGAGACAGGGTTTCACCACATTGGCCAGGATGGTCTTGATCTCTTGACCTTGTGATTCACCCGCTTGAGCCTCCCAAAGTACTGGGATTACAGGCATGAGCCACCACACCCAGCCTTAATTGGCATTTTCCTAATGACTAATAAAGTTGAGCATCTTTTCATGTGCTTATTTGCTATCTGTGTATCTTCTTTGGTGGAGTATCTGCTCAAGTCTGTCTCCCATTTTTTAATTGTTGTTGGTTTTCTTATTGTTGACTTTTGAAAGCTCTCTATGTATTCTTGAAATTTGTTCTCTGTTAGATACATGATTTGCAAATTTCTCTTACTGCTTCTTGTCCTCCTCTACTCTTAACAGTCTCTTCAGCAGAGCAAAAGTTCTTAACTTTGGTGAAATACAATTTATCAACTTTTTTCTTTTATGGACTAAGTTTCTAATGTTGTATCTAACTCAATGCCCAGCCCAAGTCACAAAGCCTTCCTTCTAGGGTCACTTCTTGGATTTTTATGGTTTGAAATTTTCCATTTAAAAATGTGATTCGAGTTAATTTTTGAACATGGTTTGGGTTCTCTTTTTTGGATGTAGATGTCCACTTGTTGAGAAGACTCCTTTTGCCATTGAAGTGCCTTTGCATTTTTGTGAAATATCATTGACCATATTTATATGGATCTATTACTGGACCTTCTATTTTGTTCTATTGATCTATGTCTATTCTTTTGCCAATAGCACATTGCCTTGATAGTAAGTCTTTAAACTGAGTAGTCTGACTCCATTTTTATTGTTCTTTTTCAAAATTATTTTTGCTATTCTAATTCTTTGCCTTCCACATACATATTAAAATCATCTTGTCAGTCAGTATCTTACCAATCCTGCTGGAATTTTGATGGGGACTGCACTAAATACTGTACATTAATTTAGAGAAAACTGATTTAGGGAACTAATTAAAACTAATTAGAGGAAACATCTTAACTATTTTGAGTCTTTCTATCCATGATATATTATATATCTCTCTATTTATTGAGGCCTTCTTCAATTTCTTCAATCTACATATAGAAACTGAACATATCTTATTAGATTTATAACTAAGCATTTTTTTTGGCAGGAAGGTATTATAAACTGGTACTTTTTAACTTTCTATTTCTGATTGTTTTTAATTTTCTGTTTCTGATTGTTCATTGCTAGTATAAAGAAATATTATTAATTTTCCTATGCTGATCTTGTATCTTTGACTTTAAAAAACTCACTCATGAGTTCTAAGATTTTTTGAAAATATCCTGGGATTTTCTACATGGACAATCATGTTATATGCAAATTTGGCAGATTTATCTCTTCTTTTCCAATCTACATGCCTTTTATTTCTTCTTCTTGACTTCCTGCAACTTCCAGTACTATGTTATACAGGATTTGTGAAAGTGAACTGTACAGTCTTTTAGGCTGACTCATGGCACCATGGACGCCATGTTAAGCTCTGTGACCTGCACAGACACTCTAGATGAGTTCCTGGAAAATCTGAAGTAACTGGAAGACCATGAAAAAAGGAAGAAATGATCAACCCCTGTGGCGCCTACTTAACTTTGAGACATTCTCTATTGTTCCTTATTCCCCCCACAATTGATAAGGCCACTGGACTTTGTAACGGACCTTGGTCAACACTCCACACCCTATGACCCCCTGCCAGCTTGCAAACCTATGACCCCCTCCCAGCTTGCAAAAAACCACCCTAAACTGTAACTTCTGTAACTTTCCACTGCCCACCCCAAACCTATAAAACCAACTCCTATCCCACCACCCTTCACTGACTCTTTTTTTGGACTCAGCCCACCACACCGGGTAAATAAACAGCCATGTTACTCACACAAAGCCTGTTTGGGGGGGGTGTCTCTTCATTCAGTACACATGGTTTCACATGAACATCTTTGCCTCATTCTCAGTATTAGAAGAAAAGCACTTTTTTCTTTCACCATGTATGATATTAAGCTGTAGGTTCTGTGTAGTTGTCCTTTATAAATTTGAGGCTGAGGAAATTCCCTTTTATTCCTATTCAGCTAAGACTTTTTATCATGAAGATTTTAAATTTTAGTTTTTTCTGCATCCATTGATATGATCATATGGTTTATCTTGTATTAGTCTGTTAATATGGAGAATTGCATAGATTGATTTTCAAATGCTGAACTTGGCTTTCATTCCCAGAATAAAACCTGCTTGATTATGATACATTATTTTACTTTTATACATATATAATGTATGTTGTATACATATATATGTATTTTATATATGCTGCTGAATTCAATTTGACAATTTTTTTCAAAAGTTTCGCTTATTTGTTCAAATGAGGGATACTGCCCTATAGTCTGTTCATTTTCTTCTACTTTCTTTGACTCGTTTTGATATCAAGTAAATGCCAGCCTCATAAAATAAGATAGAAACTGTTGTATCCTTTTCAATTTCTGGAAGATACTGCATAGAACTGGTGATTTTTTTGTCTTAAATGTTTGGTAGAATTCACCTGAGATAATCTGGGTCTGGTGCTTCATTTTTGAAAGACTGTTTTTTCAAGTATAAATTCAATTTATTTAATAGATATAGGATTAATCAGATAATCTATTTCTTCCTAAGTGAGTTTGGATAGTTTATTTCTTTCAAGGAATGTGTTCATTTCACTTAACTGCCAAATGAATTGGCATAAAGTTAGGTTCAGAGTGAAAGCACTAAACCATCTTCTGTGGACTTGATTCATCAGAATAGTTTTCAAAGCCTTTAAATGCTGTTCTGGTTTTCCCAAAGTATGCACTGCCCAGAGGCTAGTCTTGGATCTCAGCACTGTTCTATGCTGTAGCTCAGTTCTCAAAGGCTTTGCTATATTGATTCTGTCTGGTTCCATGTGTGAAGCTCAAGGATAAGCCTGAAACTTCATGCCCAAATTAAAGGATCCTTTTCTCCAGCCCCTCTTCTCTGTGATTTCCCCTGTACTCGCTGCCTCTCAGTGGTACCTTTTCCTAGTACTCTGGCTAGAAATTGGGAGTTTTTCCCTTCCCATGTTTTTATGTACTCTCCATTACTATGTCAACCTAGAGGAGAAATCCAAAAGAAAAGAGTCTGAGAGGCCACTCCAAGAGTCTTGTTTCATCACTGGAGCTTGCCTGCCTTAGGAACAGAAGAAGTGAAGGGGGGAAAAAAAAAGTTCCATCTTCAAGAGTCCTGCTTTCTATGTGTTTGACCTGGAAGAGAGGGTTTCCACTGGAGAATTTTCTGTCCTTGCCCAGTGCATAGTGCCAAGATCCAGGATGCCCTAGGATCCAAACCAGGAGATGTGGAAAGAAAAGATAAACAATTTTTTAAAATCATATGAAAATGACCTCCATATGGGTTAATCTTTGAGTTTTTATTTCTTCTTAGTATGTCAGTAATTACTTTTCCAAGTCCTCAAGAAGTTCCTATGTGTATTCGTTAGGTACTCCATAGTTTTTTAAATTACAACCAATGAGAGATATAGGGTGTAGTATTTACTCCTTTTTACCAAGAATTGATAATTAAAGCTACTAATTACGGCCAGGCATGGTGGCACACGACTGTAATCCTAGCACCTTAGGAGGCTGAGGTGGGCAGATCACCTGAGGTCAGGAGTTCAAAACCAGCCCAGCCAACATGGTGAAACCCATCTCTACTAAAAAATAGAAAAATCAGCTGAGTGTGGGGGCCTGTACCTGTAGTCCAAGCTACTTGGGAGGCTAAAGCAGGAGAATCGCTTGAACTGGGAGGCGGAGGTTATAGTGAGCTAAGGCTGAGCCACTGCACTCCAGCCTGGGTGACAGCATGAGATTCCATCAAAAAAAAAAGGCTTATAATTAAAATAATAATAAATTAAAGTTAACCTTTATAATATACAAAATAGTACAATTTCAACATATCATCAATATAAAAGTTATCAGATATTTTACATTTTTAAATATAACACTTTAGCATCTGATGTGTATTTCACACTTACAGCATGTCTCAATTCAGACTACCCACATTCCAAAGACTCCATCATCCCATGTGGCTACTAACAACTATATTGGACAGCACAGACCTAGAGGAAACACTGATTAGGAAAGACGGAAACAAAGGGAATGAAGGGAAGGTAAGAAAGAAAAGTCACCTAATTTTCCATGACTACCTCCATGTAAAACGTCCCCACTACCTCATTAGATAGCATATTCTGTTGCTGGGCAGTTAGTAGTCATTGGAAAAAGTTCTTTCTTACATGCAAACAGAAAATACAGCTACAAATCACTTTTACCCACTAACACAAGTTCTACCCTAAGCATTGTTCTACATGATAGTCCCCAAATCATCTGCAGATGATTGTCAGGTCTTTTTTTCATCTTCTCTTCTCCAGGTTAAATATGCCTAGTTCTTTCAGTGGTTTATAATAAGACAATTTTCAGGAAATTAGGCCACATGATTCTTATGTATATTAGAGAGAATATACATGTTGCTGATTCTGGGAAAATTAGACTAATTCAGAAAGGGATATAATGTCCTATCTTCAGATGTAATGTTTTAAATGAACTTTTAACCTTGTATTTTTGTATATTTGCATAAAATAACAATATTTTAAGTCAAATGCTATAAATTAGCATTACTTTATTGAGCAATAAATATTCTACTGCAAAAAATTTTAGTCTTCATAATCTTCCAATGCATATTCACAAACTGTTTCATTACTGCAATTTATTAATTCTTTTTTAATAACTACAATGCAGGTGACACTATAAAAAAGAAAGTAAGCTTTTTCAACCTTTCTATGATTGTTGTAGTTTTAAAAAGTAGTCCGGAATTAAATATAATTTTAGAACAAATCAATAATGATCCCTGTCATGAAATAGTAAAGCATTATGGGAAAAAAAGGGAAAATTTAGCAAATAAGCTTGATTTTTATATACCCATACACACATTCACACACCCTTGATTTAGGTGTAGCTCCTAGAACAGTATGTATTTACATTTAATTTTCTGTAAATGAAATACCATAGTGATATGGATGTTGTAAAGTTAAACATACAGAATAAGTAGCTTTGCATTTACTAAGAAGAAAAAGAGACATTGCCATTTGGAGGAAACTATGAAAAAACCCTGAGATGTGAAGCAATAGAAAAAAAAAAAGAGTAATAAATTATTCTATACTTGAACAAGCTTAAGAAAAAGAGCATGTGACTATAAAGATTTTGGTTAAACTGGCAGGATAAATGAAGATGTTTTCTCATTCTCTAAAGATAAAATTTTCATTTAGTAATTCACTCAATCCCTCAACAAATATTAAACATATACATTATGTTAAGTACCGTCACTGACAGAAAAAGACTAAAGAGATTCTGCCACAATAAAGCTTGTAGTTTTGATTCAAGATAGGGTTATCAATGGATACTAAAACCATTGGGCAAAATGCTTTTCAGAACAGGATACAGTCTCAGAGTGTCACCTCACAGATCACTAATTAACTAAAATTGAGAAAAGGTATCTTTATAATGGGAAAATCTGGTAGATGCAACTTAATTTAAACAAGTGGTCAAGCAGCAGCAACAATGGAACAAACTGTCATCATGGACCTTGTGGTAACTGCACTGAGAAATACGTAACATCACTTATTTTAAAAGCTTGACAAATGTGTTTAAACTGAATACAACCAGGAAGATAAAATCAGATAAACCAAATTGTGGGACATGTTACAAAACAACAAGCCCGGACTCTTCAAAATCATTAATCACCAATGTCATGAAAAACCAAAAAAAAAAAAAAGGTAAGAAAATTGTTTTGATTAATGAAAATAATTTTTTTAATGTGAACAGTAAATATAATGCATGATCTTTCACTGGAACACAGATCTGGGGAAAAAATGGTAAAATAACATTAATGGACAACTGGGTAAATATAAATATGGACCACAAATAAGATGCTACTATAACTATTGTTAAACTTCTTGAGTATGATAGTGGCACTAAGATTCTATAGGTGAAAAATGTTATTTTATTGGGAGATATATAGTGAAGTATTTAGGGGTGAAGTAGGAAAATATTTGCAACTTACTTTAAAATGACTCAAAGATTTAGAGATAGATACTGTACTATACGTCTATATCAGCATACACATATACATGTGAGTAGAGAGAGATTTTTAAAACATGGCAAAATGTTAACAACTGATAGATTAAATAAAGGGTTTACAGATGCTCATAGTATAATTTGTTCCAATTTTTAAAAGGCAGCTGTTATCCTTTAAAATAACAATTTGAGAGAAAAATATAACACAAAGCAAAAATTTATTAGCATCACAAGAAATGAACAAATAACACACCATGCAAATTCTGAAAATATAGGAATTAGTAAGGATCTAACAGATGACTTAACTGAAGAAGTGGCACTTGGACTGGGAGTTAGAAAACAAAAATCTAAAATTTAAAAAGTTAAAAATACATTAATATATTCCTTTTTAAAAAGTGAAACAATATAGCATATAGACTGTATACCAAAAAATTAAAGAATAAAAAGGATTTGGAAACGAAGATACAAAGGGAACATCATGAGCAAAAGCAGAGTAGCAAGAAATTCAGGGTGTACCTGGGAAGTATAGCAAATGCCATGGTGACTCACCATATTCCCTTGGTCCTCCCACCCAGAGGTCACCCACAGCTCTGAATTCCTGTAAAACAGTTTCTCAGCCGTGGCACCACTGACATTTGGAAATGGATAACTCTTTGCTGTAGGGGACTACCCTATGAACTGTGATATGTTTAGCAGCATCCCTGACGTGTACCCACTAGATGCCAGCCAGTAGCACTTTTTCCCCCAGTTGTGACAACCAAAAATGTCCACAGACTTTGTCAAATGCTTCCCAGAGAAGAAAATAACCTCCTACCCTCCCCTAAACCCTACCGTCAATTTGAGAAAGAACCACTGCTGCAAATCATGGCCATCCAGCTCCAGAACTGCATCTGTCTGCATAAGGGCATTCTCTGGCCTAGAAGGTACCTTGGCCAGTAAATAAAAAGGTTGGACTACTTGGAAGTGAATGATGCCAAGAAAGAAGGATAAGGATGGATGTATAAACAAATTCCTTGCCCTTCCCTGAGACAATACTGAAGTGAGTTTCACATAGCTGGGAGGTTGTGAGTGAAATACAACCCCACTTAACCACAGCAATAACTTACTCTCAATGTACCCTATTTTGGCTTTTCTCCCTCTCTTTCTCTTCCCCACTCCCTCACTGTGCTTCCAGAGATTACTTCCTGTATTAGTCCATTTTCACATTGCTGATAAAGACATACCAAAGACTGGGCAATTTACAAAGCAAAGAGGTTTAATGGAGAACTCACAGTTCCACGTAGCTGGAGAAGCCTCACAATCACGGCGGAAGGCAAAGCGAAGCAAGTCACATTTTGCGTGGATGGCGGCAGGCAAAAAGACAGCTTGTGCAGGGAAACTCCCCCTTATAGAACCATCAGATCTTGTGAAACTTATTCACCATCCTGAGAACAGCATGGAAAGACCTACCCCCACGATTCAATTACCTCCCACTGGGTCCCTCCAACAACACATGGGAATTTAAGATGAGATTGAGGCAGGAACGCAGCCAAGCCATATCATTCCATCCCGACCCCCCGCCCATACCTCACATCCTCACATTTCAAAACCAGTCATGCCTTCCCAATCATCCTCCAAAGGCTTAACTCATTTCGGCATCCAAAGTCTCATCTGAGACAAGGCAATTCCCTTACCTCTATGAGCCTGTAAAATCAAAAGCAATTGGTTACTTACTACATAAAATGGGGGTACAGGCATTGGGTAAACACAACCATTCAAAATGGGAGAAGTTAGCCAAAACAAAGGGGCTACAGGCCGATGCAAGACAGAAATCCAGTGGGGAAGTCAAATATTAAAGCTCCAAAGTTATCTCCTTTGACTACATGTCTCACATCTAGGTCATGCTGATGCAAGAGGTGGGTTCCATGGTCTTGGGTGGCTCCACGCCTGTGGCTTTGCAGGGTACAGCCACCCTCCCAGCTGTCTTCACAGGCTAGTGTTGAATGTCTGTGACTTTTCTAGGCACATGGTGCAAGCTGTCAGTGGATCTACCATTCTGGGGTCTGAAGGATAGTAGCCCTCTTCTCACAGCTCCACTAGGCAGTGCCCCAGCAGTAACTCTGTGTGGGGGTTCCGACCCACATTTCCCTTCTGCATTGGCCTAGCAGAGGTTCTCCATGAGGGCCCCATCACTGCAGCATACTTTGGCCTGGGTATCCAGGCATTTCCATACAACGTTTGAAATCTAGGTGGAGGTTCCCTAACCCCAATTCTTGACTTCTGTGTACTTGCAAGCTCAACATCCACATGGAAGCTGCCAAGGCTTGGAGCTTGCACCCTCTGAAGTCATGGCCCAAGCTCTACCTTGGTCCCTCTCAGCCACAGCTTAAGGGGCTGGGACACAGGGCACCAAGTCCCTAGGCTGCATACAGCACGGGGACCCCAGGCCCAGCCCATGAAACCACATTTTCCCCCTAGGCCTCCTGGCCTATAATGGGAGGGGCTGCTGTGAAGACCTATGACATGCCCTGCAGAATTTTCCGCACTCTCTTGAGGATTAACCTTCCGCTCCTCATTACTTATGTAAATTTCTGCAGCTGGCTGGAATTTCTCTTCAGAATATGGGATTTTTTTGTATCACATTGTCAGGCTGTAAATTTTCCAAACTTTTATGTTCTGCTTCCATTATAAAACTTAAAGCTTTCAACAGCACCCAAGTCACCTCTTAAATGTTTTGCTGCTTAGAAATTTCTTCCACTGGATATCCTAAATCAACTCTGTCAAGTTCAAAGTTCCACTAATCTCAAGGGCAGGGGCAAAATGCCACCAGTCTCTTTGCTAAAACATAACAAGAGTCACCTTTGATCCAGTTCCCAGCAAGTTCCTCAACTCCATCTGAGACCACCTCAGCTTGGATTTTATTGTCCATATCATTAATCAGCATTTTGGTCAAAACCATTCAACAAGTCTCTAGGAAGTTCCAAACTGTCCCATATTTTCCTGTCTTATCTTCTGAGCACTCCAAACTGTTCGAATCTCTGCCTGTTACCCAGTCCGAAAGTTGCTTCCACATTTCCAGGTATCTTTTGAGCAGCACCCCACTCTACTGGTACCAATTTACTATATTAGTCCATTTTCACACTGTTGATAAAGACATGCCTGAGACCGGGCAATTTACGAAAAAAAAAAAAGAGGTTTGATACAGAACTCACAGCTCCATGTGGCTGAGAAAGCTTCACACAATCATGGCATAAGGCAAAGAGGAGCAAGTCGCATCTTATGTGGATGGCAGCAGGCAAAGAGAGAGCTTATACAGGGAAATTCTCCCTTATAGAACCATCAGATCTCATGAGACTTATTCACTACCATGAGAACAGCACAGGAAAGACCTACCCCCATGATTTGATTACTGCCCATGAGTCCTTCCCAAAATACGTGGGAATTCAAGATGAGATTTGGGGTGGGGACACAGCCAAACCACATCACTTCCCAGTGAAGTATATGTACTCAAATTTTTGCCTCAGGGTCTGTTGTTTCAGGAACCAAAAAAGGCAGGAAGTTTGACTGTTCAATATTCCTCCTGGAGAAATGAAATTTTTGATATCTAATCATGGCCCTGTGTGATTTTCCAAAATCATATCTCTGACAGTTCTGCCTATTAAATGACAACCCCACAAGAAGATAGCACTCAGTCTGGGCCACTAAAGATTAAGGCCATAAGACAAGGCTTTGGTATTCTTATTTCTATCTCACAACTAGTGAAGGAAGGCAGCAGGTCTGTGCCCAAAAGGCAAATAAAGAAACAAAACAAACAAAGCTACTTAATACAGAGGAGAATGGTTCAAGCTATTAAAGCTGCCTGATGTACCAAATTAATCAAACAAAAAGCACAGCCTGATCCCTGGGAGAGCCTGGCTCGGCAACTCACTATAGCCAGCCAGACATTTTCGCAGAGTACAGCAATTTCTTACAAGAGTTATAGCTGGTGAGTAGTGAGGGGACAAAGACTGAAAAGACTGGCCTGAGGCCCAGAGCTTAAAAAGTACAAGATGAGCCTGAAACATCTGGTCATGCCAGAAAACAAGAAACTATCAAAGGCTTTGGGGGTCATATCAACAAGACTTGAGGAGCCATCATGCAGAGGCTCCTGGGCAAAGACGAGTGAATTTAAGCATCAATAACAATAACTATAATGAATTAAAACACATCAAATGATTTTAAACCCATGAGTTATGAAACATTAAAAACTCAAGTTATCTTTGGAAGATATGAAGGATCTACACGTTATTTTGAAAACTGGAAAATAAAGGAAAAGAATTTATCCTATCCTTTCTAAAGGAACCTGTACTCAGGATTACCAAATAGTTGATCAGGAAAAACTCTTTACACAAGTATTCCAACTAATAAATGAAGAAATGACAGAATATTACCATTTTTGCAACACTTAACAAATTAATGGATCTAAGCAAAGACCACTGAAGGCTGCCATATTATAGACCTCTAATGAGAGACTATGTTACCTGTGAGATATTCTTGCCAAAAATAAAAACCAAACCAAAATAAAACAAAACCTGAACCTGAGTAAGCCTCTAGATCAAACTACCACATTAAATGACCCCACAGAAATGAAATCATCAAAATCAAACTGTGGAAAACTAGAAAACAAATGGCCCAGCTTTGTTACAAATAAATACAAAACAAAGAAGAAAAAGGAGAAAAAAGAATGAAGGAGAAGGAATGAGAACCAGAAGAAGAAGAATATGAGGAAGAATAGAAAGAAAAGAAGGAGGTAAAGGAAAAAAAAGACAAAAAAGAAGGAATAAGGGAACAAGATATCTGCAAATAAGAGACCTAAATGACATATAAACCTATTGCAATGTGTACACAATCAGTACCCAAAAAATTGTAAAACACACACAAACATCTTACATATGTATGTTTGTATATGTCTGCAATATGTATGTATGTGTGTGTGTGTATGTGTGTGTGTGTGTATATATATATATATATACACACCAAAAAAATTGAGTACAGACTAGTAATAAAGGATTTAAGAATTAGCATTGATTTTTTTTAAGTGTGTCAATGATATTTAAGTTATGTTTACAAAGAGAGTCCATAGCTTATAAAAACACAATTCTTGGAGAGAGATCCAAGATGGCCGATTAGCAACAGCTCAGGAATGTAGCTCCCAGTGAAAGTGCAGAGAACGAGTGGATGCCACATTTTCCGACGAATTTTTTTTTTTTTTTAGCATAAAGAGAATGAAAGAGAGAAAGAAAGAGGAAGAGATTTTAGAAAAAAGAGAGAAAAGGAGAAA
>PVKP010019499.1:0-42323 GCA_004027715.1 Plecturocebus donacophilus | reverse complement strand
GGGGAGTTGTGGGGAGATAGCATGGGGAGAGGTGCCAGATATAGGTGAAGGGGAGGAAGGCAACAAATTACACTGCCACGTGTGTACCTATGCAACAATATTGTATGTTCTTCACATGTACCCCAAAACCTAAAATGCAATAAAAAAAAAAATTAATCAGGGAAGGAACATAAAGATTTCTGAAGGACCAGAGAGGAATAAGTGCAGTTTCACATGGGATGGAGCATGAGAGATTTACTAAAAAGGTGACATTTGTGCAAAAACTTTAGGAGGTGAGGGAGCTAGCTAGAGGGAAAATATGAAAAGTCTGAGGTGAGAGAGTGCTTGACACATTCAGGGAAGGGCAATGCGACTGGGTGGAATGATGGACTATTTAGAATATTTATATAAAAGGGATATGATCATGTAGAGACTTTGGGGCCACACAGCACATTGTGATATAATTATTTATGTATTTGCCCTTTTCTTTTTGACTCTGAGTTCTGGAAAAGTATGATTGGATGCTATTCATCTTTGAAACACCAAAGCATAGCACATGCCTGTCACATGGAAGGTATTCTGTTGGCTTGAAGTGAGAGTTGGATCTCAAAAGATCCAATTCTCCCTGTTCATCAGAACATGACCTGAAGACAGGGTGGCACCCATCTCTAAAGACTCTATTTTATTGGATGAGGACACCATATAGATTTCCTGTGGCTGTTACAGCAACTATAACAAATTATGTGGTTTGTAACACCAAGTCAGGTTGCACCCACACTTGGGAAGAGAGAATTACACAAAAGAATGAACACCAGGAGGTGAAAATAATGAGCTCCACCTGTAGTCTCTCCACCACACATGGTATCTTACACGTTGGAAAGCTCTGTGGGCACTTATCCCAGCCTAGTGAGTTAGAGATGGTGTCCTAGAAGACACCAAAGATATGTCAACGAAACGCAGCAAGAAAACTAAGATTTAGCTAAGCAAACGTAAAACAAGGCAGAGAAGAAAGCTGGAGCAGATGTACTGATGCAGAAACAGGAGCCTGAGTACAGCGCTTCTGGTGAAGGGTGAGCAGGGGCTCAGGCAGAAGCCAGGCATCCGATCCTGGAGAGCCAGAGAGGATGTTGAAGAACTCCAGTGCCTAGCAGGATTTTACTTAAGGATGTCGCAGTGTCAGCGATTTGCTTTTAAGATACAAATTCTGATTAAAATATAGAAAGGGATTCCTTTGTAAAATCTAGAGGCAACAACACCAGTAAGGAAGATGATTCAGTGATCCAGTCAAAGATAATGGCCTGAATTAAGACAAATGAAATAGAAACTAGGAAGGAAAAGAGAGTGGAAAAATCTTAGGAGGCCTTAAGAACAAATCAAAGAGTGGTGATTCATTACACTTAGAGTTTGGGGATAAACTAGGTGTCTAGAGTTTGGGGATAAACTAGGTGTCTAAGACACCCTGCTCAGATTTCTGGCTTGCATATAGAATGAATTAAAGAGGCAACCTTACTTACACCTTGAATAATTTTTATTTTGATATATTCCATTTATCCCATTTTAAGTGACTTCATCTCCATTTTAGGATTGTTTTCTGGGACTCTGATTGGGGAAAATGCCTTCTTTAGCAATCTCTAATTTGAAGCTTCAGTTGTCAACACAGAAAACACCTATTTTAAAAAATTAATGTGAAAGAAGCATCTTGTTTTTTTTGTATTGATGATAATAAGCAACTAGGGGGAATACTCTGAGCTACTTTCACTTAAAGAGAAATATTTACTATAGAGATGTGATCATAATGAATAGTTAGATGAACAGAAATATAAAAGTCCTTCTTATATAGCTTTTATAAAATACGCTTCCACCATTTATATGGCCAAAGATGTTTTTCAAGATTCATTATTTAAATTTTCAAATTTAGTTAAGAAGCGTCTGAAATTTTACAAATATTATCACGGACACACACATATGTGCACATAACTAAGACTAAATAAATGTTAACCCTATGCCTTATTTACTTCACATCATTCCTTTATTGAAAGACATAAAACATTTCATTATCTCAACTTTCCCATCCCTCCTCAATTCTTCACTCACTGGACTTAACTTTTAACTTATATGCTTAAATTGCTCTAAATCATACCTACTTATATCTATATACCTTTATTAAGCATGTATTTAATCAGTCATCTACATTTTCAAATTGTGAATAGTATGATGGCGTACTTTTTATTTGGTAATGCAATTTTTCACTGAACATATATGTGTATTTATTTTACATTTCAATGTTGTTTCATGTAGATTCCAATTCAGAAGGCTATTGTATGTTCTCTCCACATTAATTTATTCATGAGGTACAGAAAACTTGTCTTTTCTACTGTTTTTCTAATGTGTCCTTCTACATGTCTCTTCATGTATTAATGTGTTAGGATTCCAACTTCTAGATATGGAATTTTTATATTATGGGGTAGGTACACCTTCAACTTTGCTAGGAATTCAGAACACATTCCCTGGCTTCCATGAATATAAATGAGTTCCCATCTTCCATCTCTTCACTAACATTTGTTATTAAAAAACTTTTAATAAAAGCATTACTGTCTGATGATATGAAATATCATATCTTTATTATTATTTGTATTTATCGTGCAACACATTGCCCTAAACATCATTTAATGTACTTCTTGTCCTTTTGGTATCTTACTCTGAATTTCATGTCTGTCTTCTTTGCTTATATTTCTGTTGAAACATATGTTTTCCTTCCTGATTTGCAAGTTATTTTTACTTTCCAGATACTAACTCTTTATTAGTTTTAGGTTTTACACATAGTTTCTACTTTTTTGCATATTTAATTTTTATGACATTTGATATATTTCATCCCCCCCTTAAAGATCTCCTTTATTGATGTTGTTAAAATGGTCCTTGTATTTCTTTTTGAATACTTAGTTTATTTTAACATATTTGCATTTTTTTTTCTGTTGAGTGTTAAGGAGTTGTGATTTTTTTCCTTTGTGCATAAGGCATAGCTACCTGCATCAGTACAATTCATGAAACAGTACTGACATTTCCATTGGAATAGAAAAGTGTCTAGTATTTTCGTTATGTTCCATTAACCAAATTCCACGTTGTTTTAAAAAATATAGGTTTACAATAAGATGCACAAGGTGTTCTATCTGATAAGATGCCTTCTTCAGTGTATCTCAGTTATTTTAAATTCTCTTGGCTATTGGTGGTGTTTTACTTTTCTTCTTCTTTTTTTTTTTTTTTTAGAAAAAGAATCAGCTTACTCAATTTTAAGGATAATATTCTGTAGCTTGAGGTTGGAATTGTTTTGAATGTATAATTTGCCTCCCTTTATAGAACTGGGTCTATGATTGAAAATACTATAGATCTTGTATTCTTCAATATCATTTTACTATTATCTGATATACCTTGATTATATTATAATTAGAGTAACTATCTTGGTGTCTTCTATGATTTCTCTCATACCCTATACACATGCCACCGAAGTTCCACCTGATTTCATTAGGCTGTGCATGATCTAGCCTTGGCACTCCTCTCTCATTTCCTACCTCTCTCTCTCGTCCTTTTTCTTGTTCTGCTCCGGCCACATGGGCCTTCTTGGTGGGGTGAATGTGAAAATCACATTCCTGTCTCAAGAACATGAAAATTTGCCATTACCTTTGCTGGGAATACCACCCAGCATCTCCAACGGATGCACTAACAGCACCTCCAGCTGATCTTTGCATAGCTGTCTCTCTCATCTCATTCATATCTCAGCTCAAATACCACTGTCACACAAAGATCTTTCTTTACCTTTCTTTAGTTCCTTGTGATAACTTTGGATGCCACTCATCATTACCTATCTATTCACTACAGATGTTTCTTTATTTCAGAAAAATTACCACTCACTGGGTGTTTTTAGTTCATGATTGTATTCTCAGCGTTAAAATGTGACTCAGTAGCCACTCAATAAATACTTACTGAAAAACTGAATGAATGAGGAATCTACTCTTCAGTGCCATAAAATTATTTTAACTAATCTTTTTCAAATTATATCTTCAAATTGTTATTGGAGAATAAAAGCATAGGTGATATCTATAAAATAATACATAT
The DNA here is from genome assembly GCA_004027715.1 of Plecturocebus donacophilus. Lineage (NCBI taxonomy): Eukaryota > Metazoa > Chordata > Mammalia > Primates > Pitheciidae > Plecturocebus > Plecturocebus donacophilus. The sequence continues at coordinate 38,234 of PVKP010019499.1, read as the reverse complement.
GTAACAAGTGTTCAGTGCAAAGTAAGTAGTGTTATAAATAATTGTATTTATTAACTCATGGAATCCTTGTAACAACAATATGGTCACTATTATTATTATTTCTTCTTAAAAGATGGAGAGTTTGAGGTTAGGGAGTTAAAAATTTTACTTCTTATCATTTAACAGTAATGATGGAGTCTCCTGGATGCAGTAGAATCACTGTGCTGTGCCTCCAGGGCCTGCAGGCTAGAACACAGAAAGAGTAGTTTTAACCATGATCCCTGGTTTTCTGCCGACGAAATAAAATTAAGAAACAGCTAGAAAGTTTTAAGACAAGAAGGCCATCAAAAATAAATGAATCCTGTTCATTGCTCATGTATGACAAATAGCTTTCCCGTATTCTTTTAACTTTCTCTTTCATATTTAAATTGTACAAAGGAAGTCATGCACCTTATAACAACATTTTGGTCAATGACAGACCACGGATACAACAGTGGTCCCATAAGATTATAATACTGTATTTTTACTTTCCCCTTTCTATATTTAGATAGGCTTAGATACACAAATAGCATTATCGCATTTGGCTCCAGTTGACTACAGTATTGAGTACATACAGTAACATCCTACATGCTTATAGTCTAGGAGCAATAGGCTACAACATAGAGCCTAGGTGTGTAGCAGGCTACACACCTACACCAACTGGGTTAGTGTAAGTGTGATGTTCACTGTGATGTTCACAGAAAAATGAAATCAACTAGTGACATATTTCTCAGAATGCATTTCCATTAGGTGATGCATGGCTGTAATATGAAAAATTATACCACTACATTTCATAAAAAATTTACTATCACAGAATATCACTGGATACTTCATTTTATAGCTATTATTATTATTATTATTATTTTGAGATAAAGTCTCTGCTCTGTCACCCAGGCTGGAGTGTAGCAGTGCAATCAGGACTCACTTCAGCTCCCACCTCCCAGGCTCAAGTGATCCTCCCACGTCAGCCTCCCAAGTAGCTGGGATTAGAGGTCCATGCCACCATGACCAGCTATCTTTTTACATTTATTTTTTGGAGAGATGGAATCTCTCTATATTACCCAGTCTGGTATTGAATTCCTAGCCTCAGATGATCTACTTCCTCAGCCTCCCAAAGTGCTGGGATTTCAGGCATGAGTCTCCATTTTATTTTATATACAAAATGTCTGACAATAGTTTAAACATTAAGATTCACTCACAAATATCTTGGTGATGTGAGTACAACGGCCAACTAGAATTGCCTGGCACTCCCCAGACCCCTTCTCTGTCATCAACACAAAAACCCAAAGCAAGTAATACACAACTGTATTTTACCTGGAGTGATTGAGGAAGTGCACTGAAGAGTGTCCATATGGACTGCGTAACGATGTGGCTTCGAGCAGGGAGCCAGCCCATTGTACTTTCACATGCCCTCTCCTGGCCTGGCAGCCAATCTGGCCGGGCCCCACCTCATGGCAGAGAGTGCTGCACAGTTGCCCAGCCCTACCCCCTGGCTGCCCTGCTGGAGGTGTTCACGCACACCCACCCCTGGCCTGAAAGGGGCCCTGCCTTCCTGGAGAGACTGCAGCAGCCACCCGATCCCATGGCGCCTGTGCAACCAAACACCCAGGCCAACAACCAATCCAGCAGCAGCCCTAACTCCCTGGAAAATGTGAGACAGAGCTGTGTGGTACCGCTGCACTTGGACCCACACCTGGCCCAACAGCCGGACTAGTGTCTGCCCCATGTCCCCAGAAAGTCCATCTTGAGCTGCCAGCCCCACTGAATGCACCCGCACTTGGCCTGAAAGCTGGTCCAGAAGCCGCCCCCTGCGAGTCCCTCTGCACTTGTCCTGCGCGTGTCTAACAGCTAGTGCAGCAGTGGCCAGCCCCCCGGATAGACCACCACACACCTGTACCCAATCCTACAGCCAGTTGGCTGGTGACCTCCACCTCCCAGGAGAGCTCAGGGAGCAGCCTGTGGGGCCTCCACACTGATACATGCCCAGCCTAACAACGTGGCACCTTTGTCTCCAGCAAAACCGTGCCATCACCTTCACAAACTCCTATAACCTAGACCACTTGCATAACTGTAGACCTCACTGATGAAAATTACAGCTGAAGAAACGGCATGAAAACCATACTACGAGTCCACCCAGAACCCTCAACAAACACCCTAGTACTCATCTACAAGACAGAGTTTCAACAAACTAGGCAGAAGAAGTATTTAACTCAACGCAGTAAAAGCCACATATGACAAACTTACAGCCATATCATACTGAATGAGGAAAAGTGGCAGCTTTTTCTTTAGGATCAGGAACAGGGTCAGGCACGGTGGCTCACACCTGTAATCCCAGCACTTTGGGAAGCCAAGGCGGGTGGATCACCTGAGGTCAGGAGTTCAAGATCAGCCTGGCCAATGTGGTAAAACCTGGTCTCTACTAAAATAATAAATAAATAAATGAATAAATAATAATAATAATTAGCCGGGCATGGTGGCAGGCACCTGTAATTGCAGCTACTTGGGAGGCGGAGGCAGAGAATCACTTGAACCCAGGAGGCAGAGGTTTCAGGAAGCCAAGATCGTGCCACTGCAGTCCTGCCTGGGCGACAGAGCAAGAGTGTCTCTACGAGAAAAAAAAGAAGAACATGAATAGGACAATTATACACACTTTCACCACTTTTATTCAACATACCACTGAAAGTCCCAGTTTCAGCAATTAGGTAAGAGAAAAAAATAAAAGTCATCCAAATTGGATGGTGATGTCCTTGCTTATGTCTTTAGTGGGAATCCCTTGAGAAATACACATCAGAGTAACCTGCTAGCTTCTCTGTTTCTTCCCAGAATGGCTGAGCAATGCCATTTGGTTTGAATTCCTAGTAGATTCACAAAGAATTTGTCCAGTTCTGCCTATGGGTGGTTATTCAACTACACATTGCCATTTAACAGTGGTTTACACTTTTATTTTATTAGTAGTAGTATTTTTAGAGAAAGGGCCTAATTCTGTTTCCCAGGCTGGAGTACAGTGGTGCAATCATGGCTATCTGAAGCCTTGAACTCCTGGCCTTAAGCAATCCTCTTATTTCAACCTCCCAAAGTGCTTGGATTATAGGCATGAACCACTATACCCAGCCCAGCCTTCACTCATAATATGGGTCTAATTCAGTAGAATTTTACTGAGCACCCTTGATTGCAGGCATGTAGAAAAATATTCCAGGACATTCTTGTTGACTAATTCTACTCTGACAATTCCATTTGGATTTATAGGTGAAGTTATAAGATTTAACATGTGGTAGTTACTTCCCTGTTTACTAGTCTTCTAATGATGATTTTAAAAATAATTTTTAATTTCTAACTGTTAATGACTGAAAGATCAATTGTAGGTTAGTATTAAAGTCAAGTATTATAACTATCACTGCTTTATATGAAAACAATAGTCAAAGATATTCTGATACTGTGTGGTTACTCAAATTTGAATGTCACCTAGACATTATAAAATGATAGAAAAAAGGATAAAAAAATGTGCTTTATCCATTGCTTGTTATTTTTGAACTGTGTTCAACATATTTTAGCTGTCACTTGTTCACTGCATTATAAGAATAATTGTTAAGAATGAAGCCGAAAAAACACACAGTTCATAAAACTAAAATCCTTAATTCACATTTGCATGTTATGTTGTGAGTTAATGAAATTTGTTTTCAAAAAAATCTTATTTTCAGAAAAGTCTAATTACATTGTTATTCTAAAAGTTATCAGCTTTATCATTTAATGGACAGTGATAGCTGATAGAACTGTTTATAGTAATACATAATGGAGTGATTTTTTCATTCAATGAGTTTGCTGCAGAAGAAGACAACATAGAAATATTTCATGGGGGCTGCTTCCCTGGAGTTAAAGCTATTTTTTTTGAAAATGACTTTAAATAATATTTCAGAAAAGTGTAGTTGTAGATGTGAAACCCGTAACTGCTTTCCAATAATATAAGCAGTATACATAAATACTAATGGAGTACCTTTGATGGCGTATACGTCCTGGCCTTTCAAGCCACTACTATTTTGTCAAGATGCCTACAACAATTTTGAAGCTTGGCAAATGAAGTTAGGCTATATAACCTGGTATGTGCCTTTTTTTCTGCAGTCAACAGCCAAAAAGTGAATTGTGCTTGGTGGAAACCGAGTGTTGTAAAAAAATAAAAAAAGATTATTGATTCTGTTCGTTATCTACTGTGAACAGCTGCAGAGGGAGGCTGGAAGCCAGTGGGCCCGCCAAGCACCTTTCTGAGACTGAAGCCATTTGGAGCCAGGTTGGAAGCAGCTGGAGGCGGAGGTGTCTTGTCTAGACAGCAGAGGCTCTGCATGGCTCCTGAAGTAATGGGCAAAGGACTTTATAGATAGAAAGTCCTTCCAGAGTTCTTGGCACAAATTCATTGATATATTTCCTTTGTGTATGTTATTTTAAAAATGAGTAGAGAAATAAGACAAAATAAATCGATGGGATGTTTAGAGAATGAAATATAATGTATACACATCTAAGTTTAGAACTTCAAGAAACCTTGGTGGCATACCCCAATTCCCTTATTTTACACATAGCAACACAAGTGTCCAGAATAAATAAATAAATTGTGTCTGATAATACAATTGGATCACCAGAGATCTGGAATTTGTATCTAAATTGTTGGCATTCGTATTCAACACCTTTTCCAGGTGTGTTAAATCCTTGCGCTCAAAATGTGATCTGCAGACCAGCAGTATCAGTATTGCCTGTGTGTTTGCGAAATTCAGCATCTCAGGCTCATTCATAGACCAATGAATTCGAATCTGGATCTTAACAAGCTTGCCTCTATATATGCTGTATTACATTTTTTAAAAGATTTATGAATAACTATGTTCTTGAGTGATAAAGGTGGAAAATTGCATATGTACAGTAAGAAAAAATCTTCAGATCATTCATTCATTATAACATTTATTTTATTACATTGTTAAACTCAGCCACTTGTTTGATTTTAAATGAGTCCCTCTCTTAATATAGTAATTTGAGCTCATGCTAAAATAAGAATATTCCTGTTTTTCAATAAGTATAATTTTACATTTATAGAAAGACTTGGGTGCTGTCAGAAATTTCAATTTGAGTCATAAAATAAACAGATTGTAATGAAATGTTTTGTTAGTTTTCATTAGAGAAATATAGACAAATGTGTATTAGTTTATTTTATATTGTTGTCTTTACCACTTTACAAACATAAATATAGAAATTACTCAAGTATCTATAAATGGGAAATAGTTAAAAGCAAATTCATTGTTATTAACTGATTCCACAAATATTGTTAGGCACTATGCTAGACATATAGTTTATTAAGGATTAATTTAGATTTTTATTTTACATAAAATTCTACAAAATTTTGAGTTGTATATTAAGACAGTTAAATGATTATAATTGGAGATAAAATGCAAGCATTATTTAGATTATTTTACTAATAATTTTTCTCTTGTTATAATATTGATTCAGGGTTAACCAGTAGCACTCACATGACTTACAAACATCAGATTTACTATCTGATCTTTCTATAACCTATGATTCCACAGGCAGTTTTCACTAATAGTTATTCAAGATTAGGTAGCATTTAGAAAATTTAGTTAATATTCCTTGAGTCATACAATTTGGAAACACATTAAATATTATTTATAGACTATAGTCTTTTATCTTTTCAATGTAAGGGTTTTCCAATGTTATAAACACCAGGGAGATTTTAGAAATTTATATTCCTGGACTACAGGCTAAAGTTTTTTTTGTCTTCATTAACTTACAAGAATCTACTTTTAACATGTCTTCCATTTATTTCTTTATATTCTGAAGGTTGAGTCCCTTTGGGATAAATAGGCTAGTATATTTCATATCAAGAGATGATATGACTTCAGTTTCTTAAAAACCTATTGGCAGACAAGGTAAATGAAACTAAGATGACAGCATTGCTCTTATCTGTGACATATCATTTGAAATGCCTACCAATAAATGTAAATATTTAGGAGACATTTCAAGAGCAATCCTAAAACAATCTAGAACAGTGAATGTACATTCACAGAAGAGTTGAGACTAATGGCACATTCTCTTTTTGGTAAAACTAGGAAGTAAAAAGACCCTTATTTTATGTATGTTTGTACATCTATGTATACATTTTCTTATTTATTTTTGAGACAGGGTCTCAATCCCATCGCACAGGCTGCAGTGCAGTGGTGTGATCACAGTTGACTGCTGCCTCAATTTCCCAGGCTCACGTGATTCTCCCACCTCAGCCTCCCGGTATCTGGGACTACAGGTGTGCACCAGCACACCAAGCTAATTTTTTTTATGTATTTTTTGTACAGACAGGGTTTACCACGTTACCCAAGCTGGTCTTGAACTGCTGGGCTCAAGAAATGCTCCCGTCTCAGCTTCCCCAAGTGTTGGGATTATGAGCATGAGCCACTGCACCAAGCCAATACTCTATTTTCGATTTTTTACTAACAAAGTGGTTCATTTAGGAACTCTTAGAGAGAAAAGCTAGAATATTACAGTTTCTGTGAATGTTTTTCTTCCTATATTCCTATCACGTTAACCAGTTTCTCTTTCAGTCTGCCTGGTGGCAACTGTGAAAAACTGTGAAGTTGAAGTTTGACTTGCTTTTCCCTTGCTTTCTCCATCTAACTTTTTTTCCTCCTCAAAAATGTCATATACCAATGATCTCAAATCATAGAGAGTTCTCCTGACCCCAGCAGCATTATCTGGTCTCCTGTTCTCATGAGAAAATGCTGCCATGTTCTTTCTTGCGTGGGACAGAAACCGTCACTTTTTTCTGCAGGTTGTGAGATGCCAGTAGTAAGTACCCTAAGTTGCTTGGGCAGTGATGTGAAAAGTACTGCCGGACAGGTTCCAGTTAGATTTGTAACCCTGAATTTTATTTTCAGAATCCCAGTGAGGCCGATCAAAGGAAGAGTAGATGTTTGGAAATGCACTTCTTTGAAGTGTGATTTTCTCAATTTAAACCACGTAAGCTAGCACCTAGAGTTTGCCCTGTATAACAACAGAGTCAAGTCATATATTAGTGATGTTAAAGGGGAGCCATGGCAGAGAAAACCAGAGGATAGGACTCAACAGACTATTTGTAGCCTGATAAACTGAGTCTTCAGCATTATCGGAAGAAATTAATAAGGCTACATTGACCCTGTTGACTGAAGAAACACACTGACTCTTTCTCTTTTCTTTTTTGAGATGGGGTCTTAGTCTGTTGCCCAGGCTGGAGTGCAGTGGCATGATCATAGTTTATTGTGCAGCCTTGACTGCCTGAGCCCAAGCAATCCTCTCACCTCAGCCTCCAGAGGATCTGGGACCACAGGGACATACCACAATGCCTAGCTTATTTTTTAAATTATTTGTAGAGATGAGATCTTGCTATGTTGCCCAGACTTCTGTATTTTTGATAACATTTTTACCACATGCCTCAAACTTCAGGAGAGTAAATACAAGTAAAATACTGAATAAATGTACCTCTATAAGTTTTATGGTTCCACTAGCTTGAAAATTCCTGGGCAGGTGTGTAGATAAATTTTGTGACTAACTTTTTTGTTGCTTTCTTGTTTGGGTAGGTAAAGAAAGAAAATCTCTTTTTCACCAATACCTAGTTAGGAACTAGGAACTTTTAATGAACAAAGTAATGTGCATACTAATGTGGCTCATGGTGTTGTCATAATCAAATGTCCCTTTTGGTTCAAAAACTATCATTTAATAGAAGTTTGAAGGCAAGCCAAATACAATAAAAATAGACCAAGTGGGTACAAAAACCTGTTCAGTACTTGGAAAAGGTATGTAACATCTGTTCAAACAGAAAGCACTGGTTCACTGGCTTAATTGGAGGTGTCCTAGAAGCTAAATGTTTTGCTTTTTTTGTTTTCTGCTTCAACTGATGATCTGGTTTTCCTCTCAGGTTGTTGTAATTAAGGAATGCAAAATTTGAATGAATTTGATGCAGATGAGGCCAAGAACATTTTTGTAAGATATGGATCATTTCCCTTTGTTCCAAAAAAGGAAATCTATAGTGTTCTTAATATAATCAGTTAGTCTCAAGAAATTATTCTCAGATACAGTAATAAATCACTATGTGAAGCATCCATTTATGCCTGCAAGTTAACAGTGTCGTTCTTTCCATAAAAGGGCTATTATAATCTAAACTTATTGGAAACCAGGAAAAATTATATAAAAATGACACAAGATATTTAAAAACCTAACATGGAGATGAAAAATGGATACATATAAAAGCAGGACATATATTTGATTCATTTTTAGAAATAGTTTATATTGATATTGTATTCTTCACTTTTGCACCTCAGAAGAAAACACATTCAAATGGTGAAGAAAAAAATAGATATTGAGCTTCTAATTTTCTAACACTGTTGAGGAGAATAATAAAAGCCTCTGTCATTGCATCATAGAGTAGATATTAGTTCAAGGCTAACAGCACAGCTTTAAGCCCAATATACAGCAATACCAAATGAAACCTTCCAGCTGAACCTGAAAGATCACTCTTCATTCTATAAGTACCAAATAAAAATGTCTTCTGGACTCATGTGCTTAGCTGTGGAGTGGGAAATTCTAGTACTTCAGATACTGCTAGGTGGATAAATTCTCCTTCTCTATTATCTATACTTCAGAGTCAGACTTGAAAGAGAGCTAGGGAAACTTACCTCAATTAAAACTGAACTACTTCTGGGATAAGAATTTGGCTTTAGGGAAAGCAATTCACTGTTTGACATGAGTACAATGAAATGACATTGAATTTTTAATAAGAATCACTATTGCTATTTTATTAATATTTTAGAATTAAATCTCAGAAATTTTTCTTATTTTTTCTAATTATGTAAGTCTATATGAAACAGCTATGTATTCCTTAACAATTCTTAATTCATAGATAAAAAGTTATTCCAAAGGACACTCGACTCCATAAAACAGCCAAGTTCTAGAAAAGTATACAGCTTTGACTATAAAAGTGCATGCAATTATAGAAGTTTGGTTTTTGTATGCACATGTCATGTATGTACAGGTAAATCACTTTTTTCCCTTATGTTTCTAGTTCTTTATTCTGAAAACTGGAGATTTCTGTGAAATCAAAAATCTATGTTCTCTTATTCAGTCTCATCCCTTACTTTATTCAGCTGCTACCAAGCAGCTGAAATAGAGTTACAGAATGAGCTTCAACGTGAAACAGTTTCACACCTTCTGATCAAAGAGTCTTCCAGAAACATTGGTCAAATAAAGAAGGGGTACATAGGCAAATGAAAAGTAGCAACGTAAATGGAGTTTTGCTCTTATCCAATGACTAGTAGGAAGAGTCCTAATATTAGCATTTTAATTATTTCTGATGAATAAAGATGGAAATAATATGTTTTTAATGATAAAAAAGACTCAGTAATTATTAAACAGCAATCTGTCTCTGAATCTGTAAAGAGACGCATTTTTGTGGATAATGCTGACAGGTTTTCTTTCAGATACTTGCATTGTTTTTCACTATTCTGCCATGTGTTATGTGTCTATAAACCTAGTTATTTCCATAACAAAGGCCACTTTTTACCTGTAGGCTTCAAAACACATCAAAGATGTTTAGGAACAGTTGGATTTTTTCTTTTTCTTTTTTTAAGTTTTTGAAACTTACACTTTCCTTTTCAATAGCTTGTAAAGGTTTATGCTGTAGAAATTTACCATTTCCTGGGTCTTTTCCAATGCAGGCTTAGTCATTCCCCCGTATCCAGTCCAGGGAATGTTAAGTGTGAAACATCTCAGATTCTGCTCACCTCCTACCCCTGGCAACAGTTACTGAATACAGAATTTCTGTAGCCTCTGCCTCTTGTTTGAAGTTCTGACTCTTGATTCAACTTTTCTACCACACTTCAATGCCATCATTATAGACTTCTGCCATTTCATTGTGTAGCATTTCTGTGCACTGCCCAACACCCATAAAATTATGATATAATATCGTGTGCATGGATGTCTAGGAAGCACCAGTCCAGTTTTTATCCAGTATGATAAAGATATTGCTTTGGAGTTTGCAGAAAAAAATCCTTTGTGTAGGTGTGAATTAAAAGCAATGTTGAATAAATATAAACTGCATATTCCATTATAACTTAATTTTAAAAGTGAAAACTGAATTGTGACTAAACTGAAGATAAGACACACTCTTTCTCTTAAAACCAATGTTTAGATTCATGGGTTGGGAAATAGAAGTGAAAGGAATAGCACAGATACTATTAACTCCAATCACCATGAAAGGAGCATTAGAATTCTTATTTTGGAATGCTAGGGTTGTCATCCTCTCTAATGAAAGTACAGGAAGAAATAAAAGTTAAAACACCTTTGAAAATCCATGGCTTATGGATGTGTAGGCTGCAGAAGTAGAAAATGAATGTAAATTGATAGCATTTTTTAATGAAGTTTTCACGTGTTTTCACCAAGTCTACTGACTTATAAAGATAAATAATAAATTATTACCAGAGAAATCTGCAATTTCATAATAGTAAGGTGGTGGAGGGGAGGAATTTTAAGTTGACATTGATTTCAATCCTCTCATCAAATTCCCAGATAAATAACAATAAATAGATACCAAATTAAATGGATTCGAATTTAATAATCTGGTAATTCGACTATTAAAAAATGAACTTTTTTCTTGGTCTTCACCCAGCAAACCAGATATTCAAAATGAGAAAAATTAATACCAATTAAATCTAACTGTAATAATTTTAGTTGGAAAAATTAAGTGGTGGGGTAGCTAGTTGATTAGTTTTGTGATATTCTTTCATGATCAAATGTATGTAATAAACAGTACTTTGACGTTACATTGGCATTAACTGCTGCTACCTGCACTGATGATTTTGCCAAGTGCTCATTAATATATTGATTTTTTAGATGAGCTGTCAATAGCTTTCTTTCTTGTAATAAATTATTTCATTAGAAAATTTAGTCTACTATTCTTATGTATTAGACAAATACTATACCTACTTTTATTACTCCCTGTTGTATATACCAGCAAAATGTGTGAATTCCTGATGATTTTGATTATTTATGTAAATTTATAGAATTATTAGAATGCTAGTAAATGCATCCTATGAAATATAGACACAGGATGTATTTTCAATCTCATTAATTAATTAGAATACAGAATTTCTGTGTGGAAGTTCCCAAATTATGCAAACTGAGTTGAATTACTTCAATACTGAATTATTGAGATGAACATTGAAAAGAAATGGACTAGAGAACTATTTGTTCTATAGACATAGGGTTATTATATCCTTTATTATAAAAATAAATTTCTGCTAAATTAATAAAATATAAATATTTAATAGAAAATTTGTTGTTTATCAAGATCAAAGCTAGATTATATAGGATACAGATAAACATTCTTAGATACATGATGTACCCACTAAGAATCTAAAAACCTAAATGGGATATAAATTTCCATGCCTAAACAACAAACAGAAGTGAATGATATACTTATCAGTAACAAGATGAATATGGAATCATATAATAAAGTCCTAAATAGACTTGCAATAAGGAAGCTATGAACTTCAGAGTCCCACAGTCATATGTAAGTGTCTTGGATTTGTTTTTTTTTACTCACTGTATGATCTTGGACAAATACATTTTACTTGTCTGAATGATTGTTGCTTCTTCTATAAAACAGTTGATTTCATCTATCTTGTATATATGAGAATATTGAAGAAATTTATGGAAAACACACTTCTAGTCATGTGCAGTGTGTTTGATAACATATTTCTTTATTAACTGTGAAAAAAAACTGGCGGAAACATCATATTCTGTCCTCGGGAAAGACAAAAGAAGAGGGACATTTAAGGTAATATCTAAAACTATTGATAATCAAAGAGTAGGTAGAAATGGGGAGGGGATGCAAAAAAGAATAGAGCAATATATATATCTGACTCATCGTTGGCTCTCACATTATCATAATACTTATTGTGGTTGTTGAATGAATAACTAATACAATTAAATAAATCAAGAAAATAATGGGGAGTTTGGTTGGCTATTAAAGTTTAATCTTCTGCAGCAAAGCAACATTGCTATTGCCCTAGAAGATCTGAGCTGTTGAAAAAAGAGGTAAAAGGCAGAGCTATTGCTCTAGAATATCTGGGCTGTTGAAAAAAGAGGTAAAATCAAATGGCTTACACCTGTGATTCCAGCACTTTGGGAGACCAAGGCAGGCAGATAATTGAGTTCAGGAGTTCGAGACCAGACTGACTAACATGGTGAAACCCCATCTCTACTAAAAAATTACAAAAACTAGCCCAGCTTCTGCATCAGTAATCCCAGCTACTCAAGAGACTGAGGCAGGAGAATTGCTTGAACCCAGGAGGCAGAGGTTGGAGTCAGCTAAGATGGTGCGACTGCACTTCAGCCTGGGCAACAGGGGGAGACTCTGTCAAAAAAGAAAGAGAGAAAGAAAGGGAGAAAGAGAAAGAGAGGAAGGAAGGAAGGAAGGAAGGAAGGAAGGAAGGAAGGAAGGAAGGAAGGAAGGAAGGAAAGAAGGAAGGAAGGAAGGAAGGAAGGAGGGAAGGGAGGGAAGGAGAGAGGGAAAATATGATTGCCTTAGATAGGACAACATATTGGAGTAGGGAGGAACCCAGTCTAATAGGCATAATGCAACTCCATTCAAATAAACCATGTATGCATTATAAGAAAATGTATAATCACTTTATAAGAATGTGATTACATATAACAGTTTTTAAAATAATGTAAAGAAACAAGAAAATTGTCAGTGATTGATGAGAATGGAAAATTAAAAATAAAAAAAATTAAAAATCAGGAGTCAATACCAGAAGTATTAATAATCTACAGTCACTTCCAGATCAGTTAAAATCTATACTTGCTTCATTAGAGTAATATCATTAATAATAGGTACATCAGTATATACACTTAGAGAGCTGTATGAATTTGGAAAGAACCATCATGGATGGTTAAGCAGAGTTGGAATCTGTAGCAAGCGATCTGTATTGTGAGTGAAGCTTGACTCGTTGTTGACTGTATTCATCGTAGAACTCTCCACCTCACAGGTGTTGCATGCTATTTCTCTATAAGTACTATTTGATCTTCACCCTTTGCTTGAAAAAAAATTTTAGCACATGCAATACTAGGAAACCATTAACCTTCCAAATTGCCAGTTCTCCCCATACATTCTTTTCTTGAAATATGGTGTGTTTTCCTCCTTGATGTACAGTGAATTTTAATTTTCTGTAAGATGAAAAACATATAGGAAGAAAATTCTTCTGTAACATTGACCATATGGGACACATTAAAGTCAGGTGGCCTTTATGTTTTCATTTTTGGGTAAATGCCGGCTGTGTCACCACCACAGTTAGAATCTCCACAATTTCTTGGAAGAAGTTCTTTATTCCACTGATCCTTTAGAGGGCTGGGGTACCTCGCTGTAGCTTGGCAGATTTTCCTACCTTTGAAAAAGGAGCCTGATTCAACAGCCTCTCTACCTACTTTTATGGTTCTTCATTCTCTTGAGAGAATTCATTGATATTCTTCCTTCAAATGGGCAGAATTTCTTTTAGTTGGAGACCCTCCTAAGAAAAAATTCTCAAAAAAATATGTGGCTTTATTTGTGAGTTCTTAAGAAAAATATGTGAAAATTCTGTCACTTTACCATAGATAGTATTCAGTAAACATTCAGAAGAAGACAAAAATTAATATAGATTTAAATGTGCACATTATCCAGCATTTAACACCTGTATTGTAACCTTTTGTAGATATTCATGGCTTTCATGTTCACAGCTACTCAGGATATATTTGAACCCTTTAGTGTCATTTTATTTCTTGTTTTATGCTATAGCAATTTTAACACGTATATAACAATATAACAAACATTTAAAAATAGACCGGGTACAGTGGCTCATACCTTGAATCCCAGCACTTTGGGAGGCTGAAGGGAGTGGATCACTTAAGGTCAGCAGTTCGAGACCAGCCTGGCCAACACAGTGGAACCCAGTCTCTAATAAAAATAAATAGATAAATAATGTACAGAACTGTAAAGACAGAGAAAAATGAGAGGAGGAGGTATAATATATGCATAACAGGAAGCTTGGTATCAGAAATCTTGAATGGCGGCCAGGCACAGTGGCTCACACCTGTAATCCCAGCACTTTGAGAGACCGATGTGGGCAGATCACCTGAGGTCAGGAATTCAACACCAGCCTGGCTAACATGAGGAAACCCCGTCTCTACTAAAAATAAAAAAATAAACCAGGTGTGGTGACGCATGTCTGAAATCCCAGCTACCTGTGAGGCTGAGGCAGGAGAATTGCTGGAACCTGACAGGCAGAGGTTGCAGTGATCTGTGATCATGCCATTGCACTCCAACCTGGGCAACAAAGCACAATTCCATCTCAAAAAAAAAAAAAAAAAAAAAAAAAAAAGAAGAAATCTTGACTGGCATGCTGCATGCCTTGGAGTCATGATATTTTGTATTTCCCTATTTTTGTCATTAACCTAATAGTCCTGATTCTACTTTGGTCCTAAAAAAAAAAGCACATTGCATGGTAGGTTTTATTTGAATCACTATGACTCCGCTTAATTCCAATACAATAATACACAAAATATGTACGCTAGATTTCCTTGCTTGAGAAAAATGCTGTAGTGAAGTATTTCAGTCCTAAGTCTCTTTATCATTCATCTACTGAATGGTTCTAAGTTAATAAGTGGAATGAAGGATAGGATTTTTTGTTTTTGCATTCACCTAGAGAATATTTTGTTTCAAGAGATAGACACTACAGGTTGCACCTGAGAGCCTGTAGGCAAGCCATTCAGGAAGTTTTCTGCATGCAGCCGTCATAGAACCTATATTGCAGCCAAGATACAGCATCATATGCTCAATTATGAATGGATCAGTTGCCCCATGTGTCTGATGGGATAGTTGTTTGAAAGGGTGCCCTGTACATTTGGCCATGGCTTACATCAGAATTCTTATGAAAAACTGAGTAATAGAACTGATGGTCCATCCATGGCATGGTCCTCAAAACCAATAATCATGACTCAGTAACTAAATGATTGTGTACCAAAAGCAGAGGCTTATTTTCTGGTATGCCATCTACATAAAAATGTTAGTATTATAAGTTGTCCATCAGTTCATTTTTTCCATAGTTTCTCTCAAGAGGATAGGATTGTTGTTTTATCATCAGTTTCCTTTTTCAGAAACATTCAGAAATGCCCTTTCATCAAAAAGAAAAAAAAAAGGCAATGGCATTAAATTTATTATACAGCTGTTTAGTTTCTACAATTTCCAAAATATAAATTCTTATGATCGAAAAAATTAGTGAATTATTCACAAGTACATCCGTAACACTGGACATGATGTCCCTTGGGCACCAGACTTCATTATAAGCAAAGTTTAGGTCCTGAAAGCTTCCCCTTCTTTTCATCTGTAGCCTTCCAAAGGATTCCTGTACCAGAAATAGAAGCCAGCTTTTCATGCATGTATTGACTCCTAGAATTCCCAAATTGGAAATGGAATTTTACTTCTTGCAGAAATTCTTTTACAATCTTAATATAGCAAAGTTTAGAAACATTACAAACTAAATGCTCACTACATTCCACACTCTCTGATAAGTGGCCATCTATATTTGTCTCTCCTACTTAACGTGTGTGATCTACTTGTAGACATGCTAGACAAACTTACTCTCAACTTATTTTCTCAAGGCAATGTTATTGTAAAAGACCTTTTAAAAATCTGTATTTGCTCACTTCTTGATTTCATCTGAATCCTTTGGTCTTGATCTTGATCTTTTACGGTCTTCATGCTTTCTCAGAGGAAAGAATTCAAATGCTAAAAGAAACAGAAGAGAATCACTTCTGAGTGAATGTTCTCCTTCAAGTTCAAATCCACAGATATAATTGTATTGCTCCCTTAGGATTTCTATAGATTTTCTTCCTACAGGTAGGCTTTTTTTAAAGTAAGCTATTTTTGACAATGCTAAGAGGCTAAATTGCAAAGGTGGTACAATTTTCTTTATATGAACTTGTTAAAAGAATTATCTTTCTTCAACTTCATATTTGAACCTAAGCCTTCTAGAAATTATATAAGAACATATTATATCCTAAACTAAGTTGTAATAAGACTTAGCAAAATTAAAGTACATTCTGGAATCTGTGTTATTTACATACAATTGTATGGCAATCAAATGATAAGAAAAACTAATCTCTTCATTATGAAAAAATAGCATCTAAAGACTTTAATAAAGTATTTCTTAAAAGATAAGTAATTTTGATTTATAGGATGATCCACCCACAGATAGTCATGACTTGTTTTTTTGATAGCTTATTAATTGTAACTTTCTATATTTTAGGGAAAACATTCAGATGCAACATTGTGTTGGAATTAGGAGAAGTTTATTCAACAAAAATACTAAGTGTCTGCTTTCCTTAGGATGTTGCTAAACAGTATGGAAACTAAGTGATCTATTCCACAGCCTCAAAATTAAAAAGACTTGAATGAGATTAATATTAGGTTTACTTAGTTGACGTCCAGCTGAACATTTAGTATGAGTCTCTGTAGCCTTCACAATAAAATTAGGGTTTTGGATAGAGTGAATTCTACTGGTATTTTCAAAGAAAAAGTCCTATTATTCTATAATCCTATGATTTGGTTAAAAGCTTGTGACCTTGAAATGCTTTTAAATATATTTATTGATTTAGTATAAATCAGAAAAACATTTCTAATCCATCTTAGACAGGTAAGAGAGTCATATTTAAGTTTCCTCTGGGTGTGAAAAGGAAAATGAGTCATCGTATAGGTTTCTAACTATCCTTTGTGTATCTCCTCACTAAGATGTAAGTTATAATCAGTTTTAACAATCAAAAGAAATTTAGCCTTGCATTATACAAGGATACTAAGAAAATATAATCTCACCTGTACTTAGTAATTTGTCTTTTGTTGAAGCTAATTGATAATGACTTCAGTTAAGTCCTTAGCTATCTATGCTTTTGTAATATTTTATTTTATTTTTTTACCTAAAGCTCGCTCCAAGCTCTGTTCTCTTTCAATCAGAAGCACAAGAGTGTAGAAGATATTAGTGGCAGGACAATGTTCACTGAATCAAAAGCAATACCTAGGGAAATGCCTCTTGAGAAGATGGCTGGAAGGGGCTCTCTTATTCAGGCTGTGAAATTTCAGTAAGTAACTGAGCTCTTAAGTGTTTATTTGAACAGAATGTTTAAAGAACATAAAATTTCCCCTCTACAACCAACTCTCCAGATACTTAGCATGTTGATATTTAGAATCTAAAATTTATATCAAAAAACATCATTGAAACAGATGCTGGTAATATAATTGACTAAGAATTTGCATTAAAGATGACTCTTGAGTGTGCACCCAAGCATTCATATGTCCATTAACAGCTACTTGTGGGGATATTGTGACCTGTTTAGATTTCTTATTTTTTCTCAAAGTTTTTGAGGTATAAGAGAAGATTAATAGCTGCTAGATGAAACCAAAAGGGGAAGCAGCAATGTAGTGAAGAGTGTTGTGAAACATACACATTTGTCATGACTCCCAAGCTGCAAATAAAACCAAAGTCGAAAATCAATGTCTATTGATCAATCTATTCATTTTCATGCAAGTTCTATAAAGTATGTAGTACTGATGTTAGTACTTTATTGATATATAGAACAGACATAAACTTTCCTTTTTTCTTGAGTCTTTCTGTTTATAAAGAATTTAAAATAACAGCATGGCATACATAAAGTAAGATTTGTTCTTAGGTTTTGGAGAACAGCTTATAAGCATGAATACATTATTATGAACAAAATGGAAGGTACACTGCAAACAAAGAAAAACACAGTTGTTTTTCAGTGTGGCTTGTGATATCAGGGTTGAAATTTGCTTGCAAATTTAAAGACATTATTGTGGTTTTGGAGGTATATAGTTACAAAACTTGTTCTTTTATAGTCAAAATCTAAAATTACTGGAGATGAATCTTGAGGCAATCCTAGGTGATTGGACATTGTATTGACAATGAATACATATTAATAAATGTTGACTTATGCTTATAAAGAGCTTATTGAAAAAAACAAGCAGGATTGTACATGGCTTTGCTGGATTAATGTGATAGTAGAAAGAGGTTATGGTATATATATATATATGCAGCTTAAAAGAATTAACAGAAATTGTCAATGCAAAATTTGTAGTTCAACTAGAATTTCAGAATACTTCAAAACTGTCCTAATATCTACTATTTCAATGATTAGAAATTAGAATACCTTTCAGTCTTAAAAAATGCATATTTACAAAATCAAAATGTCAGACTCACAGAAGACATAAGCTATTTCCTTATTAAGAAAAGTTTAAATAATAAAAGCTAAGTCACTAGAACAGTGACTAGGAAAAAGTACAAACAAATAAAAATTGTTAGGTCCCCATGAAAATATTGTCCAGTTACTGCTTTTATATTCTTAGCATATATTTTTTCTTAAGCAATTCCTGGGTAGGGTTTTCTACCTCTCCTTTACTCAGGAAGTTCACATCATAAGACTTAAACACCTTGGCGTATGTTATTCATCTTTCTGTCCTTTGCTCTGAGCATAATGTATTGGACAGTAGGCATTCAGTAAACCTCATCGACTTCTTCTTCTCATGGGACATGCAGAAAACTTGTAGGCAAATGAGAGGAGAGTCACTTTGCAGATTGTGATACATAATATAAAGAATAAACTGAATGAAGAGCTAACACTGGGTAAGATGGTCAGAGGTGGCCTCTCCAATGTCATGAATAGAATGGGACACTTGTGCAGAATCATGAGCAAAACATTTATGGCAGGGGGAGTGTCTGGTACAAAGTCCTGGAGGAAGAGATGATCTAGAACAACTCCAGAGTGTAGGGCAGGGACAAGATGACCCCTGTAAGGACTCCATATATTTTACTAAGTTCGGGAGGACAAATAAAACCTTCTACGCAAGGAAGTGAAATGTCTTGTTTCTGTTTAAAGATTGCTCTGGTTCATCTATAGAAAATGGGTCAGATTTTGGGAGATGGACAAGTTGAAAAAATGAAGAATAACGGGCTATTACCCCTTTGTTCTTCAGAATTGTTCTTATTATTGAATATTTTCTTACATGTAAAGGTACAGCCTACCCCCTTTCTTCTTCAAATTCTTATCCATTGTCTCTCTTTCTGTATTTAAATTGTGCTCCTTCCTTCATTTTTACATCGTTCACCAATTTCGCTTTCTTGCACATTTTGTTTTTAACTTGGTGATGTTCATAATTATTTTTAACAACAATTGCATTTCTACTCCAAATACCATCTGCTTGCACCTGGTGGAGTTGAGAAGCTTGCTCTATAACAGAAAATATGAATTATAGGTTGTAAGGGAAGAAACATCTGCACTGAGCATGGTTAGGGTTAACTTTTGCCTGCCTTACCAGTAATATATCTAGGTCAGAGCAGAGGCAACAGAACGATGCCTTAAGTCAAGTAACTCACTTCGTTCTCTTTTAGATACACCGGGTGAAGGACTTGAATGTTTTGACCGCTTGCATTCACATCAGGGTGCTGAGAGGAAGCAACACACAAAGAAACTGACGATAGGGAGATGAATGGCTGATTAACTCACTGTCTAGACCCCTAGTCCTGTCTACAAAGGCCTGAAAGCTGGCCTGACAAGGACTGCATAATAGTAGATGCAGGATGCATCTCCTCTGGTCCACATGACCCACGTTCAGTTCAATCTGGGAAGCAGGAGTGGAGGAAAGAAATGTATTATTCAATCAACTCACCTCCACTAGCAGCCTAATATGTGCCAGGGTTTGAGTGACATACCAGACCCTTTCAGAATATTCGTGCCCTATCAACTGAACAGCCTGAAACTAGAGGAAATCTCACAAATGTTAATGGTTATTAATTTCAGTTAACTGATTAATTCTCATTTTATACATTGAACTTGAAGTCAGTGACGGCACTGCAGGGTTCTAATAACTGACTCTTGAAGAATTTTCATATAAATGTTATATATTTTCACATAGCACTTTTTTCTTCCCATTTCTCACTTAGGTACAAGGTTTTATTTATATAATAGTGAGATGGGAGGAACACTGTAATATCTTGTATACACCACAGCAACAAAGACATAATATTTTGTTCTCTGTTTCATTTATGAAGGGTTTAGAAAGAAAATCATCTTTAAAAGAAAATTCAATTTGCAGAATAAAAAAATGACAGCGAATGGCACAGAGCCTCTTTATTTCCCTTGAAGCTGTCAGAGTCAGACGAGAAAACCACTTTGGGGTATGAGTCTGTAGTACTTCTCGTAGGAGTGAAAGGACTTGATGTTGAGATTTTATTAGCTCTGACAATATGGGAAAATTCCATTCTAAACTGTAATAAGTAGTATATAAAGTACTTTAGATATGCTAGGGGCTATGGTCCTAAGCGTAAATGTATACTATGTGAGTAAATAAAGCTGGGATAAATTTGCCAGGAATGAAAGTTTTGTGTAATTTGGGCTTTTTTGAAATTATTTGAAGTTTTGAAATCTTTGTTTTTGTGCTTATGTGTGTGTTTTAATATTAATACTCTGCAAATACATTATCTCTATTTTAATAAATGGCATTTAAAATATATGTGTGTGTTACCACATGCATTTCTATAGACTGTAATATAAATTGATACATAATTTGCCCTTACCAATTTATGCTGTTTAAGCTAATATTCTGTTAAGCCAATAATATTACGATATCTTTCCTCTCTCCCTGAACATAGTAAAAATTTTCTTTTCCATCAGTAACTGTTTCTCTTTGATCGTTTTGCAATAATGAAATAAAATAACAATACATTTCCTTACAAATATACAATATCTTTAAAATTTATTGTTAGCAAATGATGTCCAGCTTTGTATTTGGCATTTGTCATATATGAGAAAAAGATCAATTGCAGAACAATCTGGACAGTCTTTTCAACAGTATTACCGACTTGCAAACCACTTTTTACACACACACACACGCACACACACACACACTTTCTCTCTCTCTCTCTCTCTCTCTCTCTCAATTGACATGACAGTAAAAAAAAGCATTCAGAGTGTATCCAAAAAGGAATTGAGATCAAGAATCTAGAAAAGTGAACCAAAGAGTCCAGGCTGCCAGTTTCTCTGCTAATCCCACATGAACCTGATTTTTTATTCTGATGGTCTTGGGAAAAGCAGAAGAAACTGCACAGAGGCCAGGCTCTGCTCAGCATTGTAGGGGAGGCCCCTCCCAAAGGACTGCATCATCAGGTTAATGTTAAGATACATTAAGAAAACAACAAATCTTACAAAGCAATCACCAGCAAATGTATCTTTTTTTAACCTGGGCTCTTGCTTGAGTGGTCCCCAGATACTCACTTTAGAAATTTATATTTGTGTTCTTGGTTTCTAGAACGTCCAGGCTAAGGGAAGAAATTAATATAAATCCTCTCTGAAGCTAAGCAACAGCAATTCAGGCCTCAAAGATTTTCACAGATAAACTTTTTTTATTATGCTTAACAATTTTTTTTTAAATCACAAAACCTGAGAAGAAAATAATCATAATATGGGAAAGAGGTTGAATCTGAGGGGCACAAGGTAGATTGAGAGTGGAAAATATTCTAGATATTGAAATTCTCAGATTCAAATTACAGAATAAGTAGATGAATGCACGTACTAGAATAAAAAGTGTCAAAATCAAGACTAAGTAAAAATATAAAAATGACAGCAGAGTAAAAACATGATGATTAATGAATCACACAATGAGTAAGTTAAGTAGTTGAGATGTAATTGATGAAGAACAATAGTACATGAAATCGAAATTTTATAAAATGATTCTGAAAGAAGTGTGGAGGTGTACAAAGGTAGAATGAATAAAAGAGAGGCTAAGAGATAAATAAGGTAACCTAATTGCAAAAAGATTTTAAAGAGGCAGTTTGGGAGGGGGCAATATCAAAAGAGGTAAGTGATGAAAGACATGAATTCCACCCATTGAAAATCAGTCTCCAGTTGGAAAAATTAAATGCCATCCCCTAGCACCTTCAGACTGACAAAGCAGAATACCAAATAACTGAGAACTAGAGAGAAAATCAGTATTCTTTGCAAAGAAACAACAATCAGACTGAGAGCTGATTCCTCATTACTAAAAGTAGAATTTAGAATTGATTGGAATGTTATCTCTGTCATAACTTAATAACAGTCAACTTGGAATTGTATATTGTCAAAAATATCATTGAAGCATAAATTCAAGAAAAGTTTTAATAATAGATCAAAGAAGAGAACTTCACTGTTAAAATTTATAAACAAATGTACTTACGGTAACAGGAAAAGGAAGGTCTGAATCATAAAGAGGAAGAGAGAGCAAAAAATTAGTTAACATATGTTGAAAAGAGAAAACATCAACCATATAAATCAACAATAGGATAAAATTTGTGGAGTTAATAAAGAACTGAAATATTGGGCACAGATAGGTGGGTGAGCAAAGTAAAATAGTTTTAAGAAAAAGACAATACACAATTTAGTTTAGACTTGCTGAGATGATTATTTATGTTAATATTTCTAAGACATTATGGAAAGGGTGTACAGAATTTAAAACTGACGGAATAAAATGTAAAAAAGGAAGAAAAAATGAATCAAGAAAAAAGAAACAGAAGAAACCTAGAAAAAGCAGGACACATGGAAAGTATAAAATTAAGTTACAGAAACATATCCAAGTGTATCAGTCTACTTAATAAATGTAGTTAGAAACAGATAATATATTTTTTCTTAGTCTTGCTTTTGGCAACTTTTATTCCAGTAGATTCACTCATCTACTTATTCTGTAATTTAAATCTGAGAATTTCAGTATCTGGAATATTTTCCACTCTTGATTTATCAATCTACATTCTGTCCCTCACTCCACCCTCTTTCCTACATTATGCTTTTTTCCCCGTCTGAATAAACAGATTGTCATATTAGACTTAAAGGCATTCCAGGTGTGCATTGTATATGACAGATACAATTAAAAATGGAAAATAGATTGAAAGAAGAGAGTTGAAGATGCTAAACAAATAACAGACAGAATTATTTTGTAAATATTAGTATTTGGCAAATAGACATTAGGGTAAAAAGTGTTACTAGAGGTAATAAAACTAACTCCGTGAGGATATAACTTTAAACAAGCTAGGAATGTATAAGTGTTACAGTGCTTATAAATATTATAATGTTTGTATGTTATGCAACATACAACCTGATGAAATGTTTTCAATTATGCAATATCATCATTTACTTAACTACAAGGAGAAATTGATAAATAAAACAAAAACTGGATATTTTAGCAAATAACTCTCAGTAAATAAGAGATTAAAAAGAAAATCACTAGTAAAAATATAAAATACAAAAAAATTTAACACTTTGATATATTGGACATAAGTAAAACATTATGCATGCACATACACAGAACAGATAATATATAAGCACATAATATTTTTAAAAATTAACTTTGTGATAGGAAATGGATACTAATTTCAAAATGTCAGATGCATAATATCTTTCAGAATGCATTCAATTTTTTAAAATGAATTAAGAAATCTGTGGAAAAAAATGCTGGAAAAATATTTAATTATTTAATATTTAATTGATATTTAATAAATAATTGAATTACTACAGAATCAAATAAAAAATTATGCTAAATAATAAAATTATATAATATAGAACTTTAATAACTCATATCAAAACTCAAGAAGTAAAAATAGAGCAATAATTTGTATGCTAGTTTATAACCTGAATTATTACAGAAATGAGTAGTACATTATCAAAAAATGTATCGCAGAATTATGTGCCCAATAAACTAGTAAAATATTTTTAAAATGAAAGACTTTGGAGAAAAATAATAAATATAAAGGCAGCAATGAATGAACTAAAAATCATAATAGAGTAACAAAAACCCACTCTTTGAAATAAAGTAATTAAAGAGTTTTGCAAAATTGATCAAGTGAAAGTATTGGAATGGAGATAAACTGATGCAGATGGCACAGGGATATTAATGGAGGTAAATCATATTTGAACACATATATGCCAGTAAGTTTAAGGGCAATTAACCAGGCTGGATGTGTGGATAGTATATCCCTGATTAAAACAGAGTCAAACAGAGATTGAAACTAAGAATGGCCCCATAAGCATAAAGTAAATGGAATTGTGAATCCAAAATTTTCCCCAAATATTGTTTTAAAAATTTCACTAAATATTCAAGCAATAGATATTTATTCTTCTTATTCAAACACTTTTAGCAAATAGAAAAAAGTAAACATTCTCCAAATTATTTTGAAAGTATAGCCTCTTACTAATATGAGATAGATACAATGTGAGAAAAAAAATTATAAACCAATCTCAACTATTAAATGCAAAAGCCTATATAGATTGATGTTTCTGAATTTAGTAATGTATACAAATTTCAATAACTTATTATCAAGTTCAATTTATTTTGAGATGCTGTTTAATATCTGAAAATCATTTAATAAATACAAATTGAAGCAGTGATATTAGGTGATCATTTCAATGGAAAGAAAAAGCATTTGATAAAATTCAAAATCCATTATGATAATACCTTTCAGCAAACTAAAAATATGACTGTAATTCTGACATAAGATAGCTATACTAAATCTATGGTGAATATCTGATTTAAATGTTTAAAAATAAGGATGATTTCTTTTATAATCATGATGTACACTATAATCAGTTTTTTCAAAATTCAGTGTGGGTTATAGTGATTTAATTAACTTTAGAAACTAATAAATACATAAACTTTAATTTTCTAAAAAGGAGAAAAAAGTCTAAAAAATGCTAGGATTAATAAGATTATTTAGCAAGTTAGCTATTTTAAATCACAGCACCACAAAGACAATAAATTTTTAGAAAATTAGCATTTACAATGAAATGTAAACAGAAGTTAACTAGGGGCCAAATTATTTGAAGAGGTATAAGTACATAATGTTGAAAAGAATACTGAATGGCAATTAAAAATAGGGTTAAAAAATTATAGATAGTGAAACAGCCTAGTTGGTTAATCCAAATTAATCATAAATTCAAAAGAATTCAATAGAATTTTAACCAAAATTTTAATGGTGTGTGTTTGTGTGTGTATGTCTGTAAGAAAAGAGAGTCAGGAAGAGCCAAGATACAGAAGGAAAAACAGCAGGAATGTAAAGCCTTGCCTGACAGATAATCAAGACTTACTACTTTCAGTCCACATGTACTGGATCTGGAGTAGGAAAACAGATCAATACAACAATCAGCTAAGAAAGAGATCCCCTTATGTGTTGAAAATTCATTGATCATAATGGATATTGCAAATAGGTAAAAAGATATGAAACATTCAATAAATGATCTTGGATTTTAGTTATCAATACAGAAATTCATTTTTACCTGATAGCATATATTAAAACCCCTTAAAGAAAATTACAGACGTAAATATGAAACATTCAGTCTTTAGGAGACATTCACTTGGGTTTTGGAAAGAATTTCCTAGAAATATAATTTGCAATCTTTTATTAAAATTGAATATAATTATATCAAAAAGCACCATATATGAAGGACAAATACGAGCCAATGACACAAATAACTGCTAAATAATGAATATCAAGAGTATATATTTTTTAATTCCACAGATAATTGTGAAATAGCCAAAGAGACAGTAAAGACATGGGGATTTATTTTTAAGAAAATCAAACAGAAATAGACAATAAAGATAAGAAGTTAAACTCATTAACAAATGCTGGATAATACATTTTAAAATTCATTACAATGGAAAATTTAAACAAGTCTTATATTATTAAGGGTTTCTGGTATATATATTAACTGGCATCACAATGTCCAAAAAGTGATCAGTGTCTAGTAAGGTTGATGTGCAAACCTTATGAACCAGAAAATATACTCACAAATAAAAAATGAGCAGTGGTTTTAAAACTTCACTTGATTGAAGCACACACTGAAAAAAAAAAAGAAAAATGTATTTAAAAATGATGTAGCTGTATTTTGTGAGTGGTACTCTGTAATTTTATATTCTATCAGTTATGTTTAAAAATTCTAATTATAACTCACTGAGTTGATTTCATACCAAAGAAGAGTTGTGATTAATGATTTGAAATACATTGCTCCAGAGTAACTCTTGTACTATATAATAGGAAAAGTCCAGAAGAAATTTCATAGAAACATTTTTGTAACATATAAAAAGACATAATCATGACATCTGCTTATAAGAGAACAAGGACTAGATTGTGCTGTATAGTCATACAGTGAACTATTATGTAGCAATAAAAGTAAATTTTGTTCACAGTCATCAACAAATACTACAAATTATATCAAAATACAGAAGTTTCTGTTTCATGCAAAGTTAAAATATGCAAAATCAAGAAATACACAAGAGAGAAATGGGGAAGAGATTATAGATATGTACATATGTATTTGTGAAATAATATTTCTATATATTCATTAAAATGATTTGAATGAGTATTAAGAAATTACACTATCAATTAAACATTATATTAGAAGTTGGTGTGGTTTGGCTTTGTGTCCCCACCCAAATCTTATGTCAAATTGTAATCCCCAGTAGTGGTGGAAGGGCCTCATGGGAGTGATTGAATCATGGGTGTGAACATCCCCCTGGCTGCTCTCTTGACAGTGAGTGAATGCACATAAGAGCTGGTTGTTTAAAAGTGTAGCAACTTCCAGCTGTCTGTCTTCCTCCTGCTCTGGCCATGTAAGGTGTGCCTGTTTCCTTCCCCTTTGCCTTCTGCTGTGGTTGTAAGTTTCCTGAGACCTTCCCAGCCATGCTTCCTATAAAGCCTGCTGAACTATGAACCAATTAAACCTCTTTTTAAAAAAATATATAAATTACACAGTCCCAGGTATTTCTTTACAGCAGTGTGAGAATGGATTAATACAGAACTCTTAAAATATCTGATCACTTAATTATATAAACAACTGAATATAAAGTAAATGGACAGTAAATGTAAAGCTGAGAATCTCTTGTGTAAAAGAAATAGTTCACAATTTGAGTAAATAATTTTCTTTTATTTGCATTGCAAGAAATGAAAACAAAAACATAAAGCATACAAAAGAAACATTTTTTTTGGTCTATAATTCTACCACCAAAGTACTATACTAAAATTCTTAGCAAATATTCTTTTTTTGTTTTTGAGACGGAATTTTGCTCTTGTTGCCCAGGCTGGAGTGCAAAGGCACGATCTCAGTTCACCTCAACCTCCACCTCTCGAGTTCAAGCAATTCACCTGCCTCAGCCTCCTGAGTAGGTGGGATTACAGGCATGTGCCACCATGCCCAGCTAATTTTGTATTTTTAGTAGAGACGGGATTTCTCCATGTTGGTCAGGCTGGTCTCGAACTCCTGACATCAGGTGATCTGCCCTTCTCAGCCTCCCAAAGTCCTGGGATTACAGTTACAAGCCACTACACCTGGCCTGCAAATCTCCTCCCACAAATCCACAAAACATACATTTTCCTCAGCATCACATTATACCTATTTTAAAAGTGACCACATAATTGGAAGTAAATCACTCCCCAGCAATTGCATAGCATTTCACAGGTTTAAATAAAATATTGGTTGGCTGCTTATTTGTTATTTTCATCTCCTATTCCTTCCTGTCTCCATTGTTAAGCACAATTATTGGCATAAAAGAGGTTTTTAATACTCATTTTTAGACTGTATTCTAGCCTGGGCAATAAAACAAGAATCCCAATCTCTCTCCCTCTTTCTCTTCCTCTTTCTTTCTCTCTTTCATTCTTTTTTTTTCTTTCTTTCGCTGTTTCTTTCTTTCTCCTTTTCTCTCTTTTTCTAAAATCTCTTCCTCTTTCTTTCTCTTTCACAAAAAAAAACATTTTTATTCATATATATACATATATATGTATATATATATTTATATGTATATATATAAATATATATATACATATATATGTATATATGTATTTATATGTATATATATGTATATATATAAATAAAACATGCATATATATATAAAACATGCGTATATATATGCATGTTTTCATTTGTGTAATACATCTAACATGGATGAAATATATACATGTTTATACACACACACA
Organism: Plecturocebus donacophilus; assembly: GCA_004027715.1. Lineage (NCBI taxonomy): Eukaryota > Metazoa > Chordata > Mammalia > Primates > Pitheciidae > Plecturocebus > Plecturocebus donacophilus. The sequence continues at coordinate 10,110 of PVKP010019499.1, read as the reverse complement.
TGAACACACACATACACTTGACCCTCAATAGTCATGAAGGATTGGCTCCAGGACTCCCCTGCATACCTTTCCTGCATACCAAAATCTAAGAATGCTCAAGTTCCCAATATAGAAGATATAGTATTTACAAATAACCTATGCACATCCTCCTGTATACTTTAAATCATCTCTAGATTACTTAAAATACCTAATGAAATGTAAATTCTACATAAATCCTTGTTATTCTGTCTTGTTTAGGGAATACTGATAAGGAAAACATGTACATGTTTAGTATACATGCAAATATTGTGAAATATATTTTTGATCAGTAATAGGTTGAATCTCCACATGCAGAACTCGGATCTGTGAAAGGCTGTGTGTGTGTGTGTGTGTGTGTGTGTGTGTGTGTGTGTGTGTATAAAAATGATAGCATAATACATTATGCTATCATTATATCTTAACTCTCTTTCTTCCAACAATGCATTGAAGCTCTTCCTTATTCAATTAGTAAAAAGTACATATTTTGTTTTATTAGCTGCAAAGTATTATCGTTTTTGGTATGAAACAGTATTTGTGTTCTTATTAATGAATATTTGTTACTTACTTTTATTTTTTGAGTCAGGGCCTCACTCTGACACCTGTCGCCCAGGCTGAAGTGCAACAGTGCGATCATGGCTCACTGTAGCCTGAAACTCCAGGGCTCAAGTGATCCTCCTGCCCACTCTCCAGAGTAGCTGGGATCACAGGCATGGGCCACCAAGCCAGGCTAATTTCTTCTGTATTTTTTGTAGAGACTGAGTTTCACCATGTTGCCCAGGCTGGTCTTGAATTCCGAGGCTAAATCAATGTGTACACCCTCAGCCTCCCACAGAGCGGGGATTACAGGTGTGATCCACTGCACCCAGCCGTTTATTAGTATTTCAAAATTATTTTTAAATGACATAGTGTAATCTCTAGAAATATATCTTTCTGGAATTACCCAATTATTTCCTAAGGATAAATTCCTAGAATTATTTAAATAAATAAGAGAAACTTCTTTGTGTGTGACAGTGTTGATAAAAACCATCACTGTATACGTCTTTATCAAGACTAAGTATTATCAGTTGTTTTGGATGTTGCCAATATGTTTAGCAAAATTCATTTTTTATTTTTAAAATTTTCATTTTTGATCACTAATGATAACTTCATATTTCTTATTTTGTGTTAATGTTAATATTCATCTTTCATACAAATATTCGTTGTTTTATCATTTTAAAAATTAACTTCTTTATCAGTTGCAAAACTATTACAACATAGATCAATATGCACGACTTTACTGTTGTTTCTCTCAAATGCCAAACTTTCTACGTTAGACCTTTTGCTTTTTTCATTCTCTCCTTCTGTGATGCATTTCTCCCATACCTTTGCAAGACTAATTATCTTACTTTATTTAGTTCTCTGTTCAAATATCACTACCTCACCCACTCTCATTTCTCATCAGAGAGCCAGCCCTCCAAGTTGTAGAAACTTCCTACTCTCAAATCTCAGGTCCTGCCTTGCTGTTTAGCAGTCACTCTGATCTAACCATCCTTGCCTTTCTTAGGTCTTCAAATATAGTGGGCATTGTCCTGCCTCAGGACGCAGGGTCTTGGCACATGATGATCCCCACTGCAGGGAATGTTCTTTCTTCTACTTTGTTGTGTACCTAAATCCTGCACATCCTTCAGGTCTGTTAAAAGTGGATTTCTGCAAAAAGCCTTCTTTGACTTTACTAACTAGACCAGATCTAAGTTTAATTTCAGTAGATTTATGGCTTAGTCTAGTGACAGATCAGTAGGAACTTCATAAATGTTACTTAAATTAATAAAATGAATGAATAACAAAACACACTGTTGCTTTTATGATGTGGGTTATTCCCTAAGCAATTTTGGTCAAAAATAAGTTGCTATAAAAGTATGTATTTATAATTGCAGTTTTGTACTCCAGACTGGGAAGCTTTAAAACCCAAAGAAACATTGATCACTGTGGTCCCTGGCAAAGCTGTGTTCTGTGTTTTAGAAACTAAAATTTATAGATACCCAACCTTGCTGGTGACATCTATGAAAAAGAAAGAAACAAATATAAGGAGAGGGTGTCAGCTTGATTAAATGCATAGAGGAACAGTGTTAAATTTTCAAGTTTTCAAAACTCTAACCAGAAAACTGTTGTCTGGTTATCAACACATTGCTGGATTTTAAGAATATATTAATTAGGAATTCTAACTCTTTATCTTAATTTATTTTGTCTACCTTAGTCTTACCCTTCATTAGCTAACTCCTAAATGACCTGTCTGACCCACAAGACGTCAACAGGTAAAGAACAGATGTACAATCTATTCTCTCCCTTTGGAATAGGGAATATCTTTGGGAAGAAAGTAAGTAACTGAACAGTTCTTATGTCCTCATGAGCATGCTAAAATATTTTACAAAACCAATGGTATTTTCTAGTGGGAATCCTACCCTAAGCTGTGCATTTTTGCTGGATGCACTTAGGTTGAATTGCTTGCGATAACATAGAAACAATGGACAAAAGATAGCATAAACAATGAACCTGCATATAAAACATTTATGTTTGATGATCAGAAAAGCACTTTCGTGCAAGTAATATGGCCTCCCATGTTAATCAAGAGCACATTCTAATGCAGTAAGAATGGAAAGGTATATATGTGTTGAAGAGTTTGAAATGTCTCACTGCTTTACCTGTTCCTAGTGATTATTGATATCCTTGAAATTATTATTAATAATTGAACCTCACTAAAATCTTGATACACCCGAGTTTGATTTGGTAATATAAACTTTTGAGTGATATTCAGAGATATTGAAGGCTGATTGTAAGAATGCAACAAAATATCATCCATAAAACCATGGTGTAATGTGCAAATAGCTGAACAAATACAAAGGCCTTTTTCTATATTAAAATTACAGAAGACATCACATGAAAACTAAGCTAATGCTTTCAGAGTAGATGGAATATACATTTAAAATGTTTATAAATGGGAAAGATTTTATTTTGTTTAACCTGTATCAATAAGTATATTTTAAAAATTAGGAGAGTTATTTCTACATGTAGAAAATAACAAAATACTGAAAATAATGATATTAGTTCTTTACTGTTATTAGATAAATGAACTTTATATAATTTCAATGGTCACATTTTACTGGCAATGTTAAATATAAATACTTTTTGAACTGAATATCCTAGATATTTACAAACCTTTCATTACTCCCATATCAACTATGATCAGTCACATCATTGCAATTAATCTACCTCTCTGTGATAGAAAAATAAATACTGAAAACAGATGTGAAAAATGTAATGCATTGATAAATATCAGTTTTCTACAGTGATTACATAGCCCATTATTTATATTTCTTTGTCCCAAATACATGTTTGACTTTATATTCAGTTTTTGAAAGAAAATTCATGATCTTTAACATTTTAATAAATGTACAACATGCTTACTAAATAAAATATCAAAAAGTATTTTATACTAACATCTTTGTTCTTTGTTAGAGAAAATTGTAATATCATCCTTCCATCCACACCTTCTGAAATAAACTTAAAGGAAATGAGTATCATAACATATGCTTTAGACTGAGAAATATGCAATAATTAAGCTGAACCTAGAAATTTTGGCCAACTTAAAAAGTAAAACTTTTTGTATTTGTGGTAAGAAAGAACTTTATAGTTGGTGGCCTGTTAAGTTTAACCAATTAGAAAGACACTCACGTTCTACCATTTCAAAATATATAATCCTAAGGGAACTAGAGTCTGAGATGCAGAAATCTTTTTTGAAAAAAATTATAATGCAGTTGAGAAATTGTTGCCTCATGTGAATATAAACATTTTTGTGAATTAATCATTACGCTATGTTCTCTTAGGTAAGATACTAAGCTTGAGCCATGGAATTTAAAAGATCTCATCATCTTAGAGATTTATCAGCAGATAGAGCTATTAAAAACTGAGGAATTTTAAAATAAATATCTGTAGAATAATTCTAATATTTCTTATATTGTTTAGTGTTTCATTAGAGTTATACCAATTTTAATGAATATAACTTCTCTGCAGAATTAGTATTTTTAGGGGTGCTGGGCTATCTTAAAATATATTTTAGAATTAATATATATATACTTATATATGTATAATTATACTCTGAATAAGTATATAATATATATATATATTACTAAGTATATAGTAGCACATGCCTGTGGTCTCACTATTCAGGTGGCTGAGGCAGGAAAATTGCTTGAACCAGGAGTTCCAGACCAACCTGAGCAACATAGCGAGACCCTATATAAAGAAAGACAAAACTGTTCATGAGAATGAATGGATCCTACAAAGCAATTGGCAATGTGAAGTCCAAAGATCTCCCTGAAAAAAATAGTCGTTCCTCCTGATGAGGCCAGTAAATGAAAATGACTGACATGTTTTCCTGAAGTAAATGGAAATGATCTCTCTTTCTCCACAGTCAACAATGAAAAATCCAAAAGGCCATTTTAGAAGATCTTCATTATTTCATATTTTTTTAGTCAGAGCTTAAAAACAATAGAAAGCAAATAAAGCAACCACAAAATAAAAATATTTATTTTCCAATGGAAAGCGTTTCTGAAGAATGTGGTTGTCTTAGCTTTTCTTACTCTACTCATTATAGGTTCAACTAAAAAGGGAGGGGAGTTTATCATTGTGTATGTGCAGGCAACCTACAGGAACAGATGTAGGAATCTTTCCTCAGCTGTCACAGCCTTCTAATCTAAATCCTCTATTTTTTGAATTTGCCTACTCTTTACAACACTGCCTGTAACATCAAGGGCACAATATTAGAGTCAAATTTTACCAAAAAAATTAATGAGGGATATAGTGAGGAAAAATGGAATAGCTTTTCAATGAAAAACTGCAAGTAAGCGGCTTATGTTTGAAAACAAATTATATGTATATATATATAATATATATATAAAATATATATAATATATATATACATAATATATATAAAATATATATAATATATATATACATACATAATATATATAAAAAATATATAATATATATATACATAATATATATAAAATATATATAATATATATATATAAATTATTAAAAACTCCAAGAAATGATTGTTTTTTATTTTCTTAAATGAAGAAAAGTCAATGTTGTATAGCAGCAGGATTTTTAAAACCTTACTAGGAAGGTAAATAACAGCCACCTCAGGAAAATGTGACAGTCTGGTGTTGAACTGTTAACAACTGATGGGAGCATCTAAGGTCTGGATGCATTAAGCAGCTGGTGTGAATCTAGTTGTGTTTGTCTCTTTCATTGTCACTAGAGAAATTATTAAGAGAAGCACAAGGCTACTCCACCCATAGAGTAGTCATTCTTTATTCCTTTATTCTTTCTTAATAAACTTGCTGTAAATATCTGGATCAGTATTCTATTTCTGGGCATGTAGCGGAATCAGCTAGCAATCCCTATCAGCTTGGTTCTAATAGTTGCCCAGCTCATAGAAAGCCTTCTTGTTTAGTTTACTCAGGATACGTTTACTTACTTTGCTTCACTCTTGTGGAATATATTGCTGTCGTATTCTATGTTTAGGGATGAAGGATAAGTTTACTCAATGGACTATTAAACTGAACACATAGTAATCTTCCAGATATCACCTTTTGTCAGAACTCAAAAGTTATGAGGGGCCCTTGACATACCCACATTTTCTGATTGAGTTCCTCTACTATGAATACAAAAGACCCTATTATTTAGGCAGCAATACCATTGCCCCGTTCAACCTGAAGAAGTTATAGAAGATGGATCATCATGTGTCTATAACCTTTTGGATTAAGTGTTCCCTTCTAAAAGGGAGAGGATAAATATGTCAGAGGCATTTGAACCAGAACAACTCCATCTTGAATAAGCGCTGGGTAAAATCAGGCTGAGACCTACTGGGCTGCATTCCCAGGAGGTTAGGCATTCTTAGTCACAGGAAGAGATAGGATATTGGCACAAGATACAGATCACAAAGACCTGGCTGATAAAACAGGATGCGGTAAAGAAGCCAGCCAAAATCAAGATGGCAATGAAAGTGACCTCTGGTCATCCTCACTACTCATTATCCACTATTAAAATTTATCAGCATGCTAAAAGACACTCCTACCAGCACCATGACAGTTTACAAATGCCATGGCAACATCAGGAAGTTACCCTATATGGTTGGCCTAAAAGGGGGAGGAACCCTCAGTTCCAGGAATTGCCCACCCCTTTCCTGGAAAACTCATGAATAATCCATCCCTTGTTTAGCAAACCCAACCAGCAGCTCTTAGAGCTGCTCTGCCTATGGAGTAGCCATTGTTTATTCCTTTACTTTCTTAATAAACTTGCTTTCACTTTTTTTTTTTTAAAGAGAAACAGAATTGGGAAATACAATCTAAGAAGTGCATCATTTTTTATTACTGTGTTCTAATTTATAGGATCAGAGTATATCAAACTTGGAAAAGAGTTTAAAAATTAAAAGGAATGAAACTCTCATTTTATTTATCCTATAAATGTTCAGTATGTCCAACCACACAGCAAAGGATGTAGCTAGGAGTACACTCAGGTCATTGGACTTTTTGTTCTGTATATTTTTCAATGCAATGTTAATTAACATATTTATATATTTATACTGAGATTATAGAAAATGGTCTGAGCCTTTCTCAGTTATACTTTCAGAATATAAAGAAAAGCTATGTAGTTATTTAAAGAGTGAAATTTACTTAATTCAAAAAAATCATTTTTAAAAATGTTGCGTAAATGGGGTAAACAGTTTATGTATATACCAAGTTAACGTTATAGGGTAAAATCAATTATAAACTAATTATTTAGTTCCCTATGTGAAGTAGAAAGTTAAAGATATGACTTCAGTGAATCCTAAGGAATGGTGGTAACCTAACTGTAAATATCTTAAACAGGATCTGGTTTCATCTTGATAACCCAACTTTAGCACCAATGGCATTCAATGAACCATATTAACACAATGACATTTAAAACTACATACCACATTATTGCTATATAGGAAGACAGACTAAAAGCCTATATGTTAGGGGGGAATTATCTGTGGGATTCTTATATTTCTGCACATGTTGAGAGCAATAGCACTGAACGCCCTTTTTCTGGACTATCTTATTGAAGATGTTTTATAGAGAATATCCTAGGAAGATAGAGATAGAATCTTGCTCCAGTATAATAAAGATAATGTCCTTTTCCAAGGCAAAGGGAAGCAAGTTTATGCCAACTGCATTATAGAAGAATCAAGCTTCCTCAGTGTGGGTATCCTCTCTTCTAATGTAATCCATTGTGTGTTCTTGTGTCACCTGACTCTTTTCTCATTGCCCAGTGGAAATTTTGGCTCTGGGAACTGGCACAAATAATAATACTGATGACTGCTGTTGCTGTAAGCAATAGATTTTTTTCCTCTGCTCCAGGAGTCTTATGTGTTCTGCTGGTGTCACTGAAACTGTGGCAGAGTAACTCGCTCGTTTCTAACTAGGATAGAACCTCAAATCCCATCCTCCTAGTAGTTCTTGAAATTGTCATCTTGTTATTCCTCTGAAGCTCATTCTACATACTTTCATTAGGTTAATATTTCCAAAGCAAATAGCCTATCGTTACATTTGTGTGAGAAAGTTTCAGTGCCTTCCAATTGGGTGTAGACTGACACCAAAGAATCCAAAACTTTTTAATGACATGGTTTCATACCATTTTGTCCAATTAAGTATAAATTCTCACCAAGAAGTTAAAAACTTTTCATTATATGGCTCCAGCCTGTTCTGTTTGTTGGTTTGTTTTGAGATGGAGTCCCACTGTGTCTCCCAGGCTGGAGTGCCATGGCGTGATCTCGGCTCACTGCGACCTCTGCCTCCCAGGTTCAAGCGATCCTCCTGCCTCAGGCTCCTGAGTAGCTTGGACTACAGGCATGCACCACCATGCCTGGCTAATTTTTTGTATTTTTAGTACTGACAGGGTTTCACCATGTTGCTCAGGCTGGTCTCAATCTCCTGACCTCATGATCCACCTGCCTTGGCCTCCCAAAGTGCTGGGATTACAGGCATGAGCCACCGTGCCCGGCCCAGCCTTGTTTTAAAAATTGCATATTTGGTCCCTTGAACATACCCCATTTTTACATTCCCATCACCTTTCACTTGTTATTTTCTGATTATATTGTCTTTTCTTCCGTTTCTGTTATCCTCTAAGAATACTTTATTACATAAAGTTGAACAGCTGGTCTAGTGGTGGCTATGGAGCAGCACCTAGATCCCCTTTTAGAACTGAAGGGCTTGCTTTTCCATTTGCTGCAGGGGCCACAGTACTGTCTGTTCTGGAGGTCGACCTTGGACAAGCAAAGCTTCCTTGACCAAGGTCTCTTTCACAGAGGCAGCCTATACTGACTGGCCACAGAAGGGACACTAAGGTTCAGCCTCTCCCCCAAAACTGGGACAGTTCTGATGGTCATCTGAGTTTCAGACCTTCTCATGGGTTTCAGTGATGTCTTTGTTGTGACTATATCACAGTCCTGCTCTTTTCTCTTTCTTTCTAATAAATTTCCTGCAGATAAATCTCTTTGTAAATGCTTGATGCCTGGGGAGTCCAAACAACAAGTTACCAGAATTAGAATGCAATCTTTTTAAGAAAGGGCTTCCGTATTACTTTTGTTGTACTCGTATCAGGCTCCTCTATTAATAGTTGTTCCATAAATATTTGTTGAATCAAATTGAACTGAGTAGGATAAAGAAGCTCATCTTTGCATTTTGATGATTAGTATCGAAAATAAGTATAGAATATGGAACCAGAGAGTATTCTCTAACAGTAGTGAATATGGAGTGATAAATACATTTTATAATCCGGAATCCAGAAAAACCTATTACTCAGAAGAAGAGTCAATGGGATAATCCCCTATGATTTACATCTAGAAAAAGCTAGCTGACTTAACAAGTCTTATTTTTTTCATCTAAACAGAAATAATATTTCCCTAACTTAAGTGAGGGAATGGTATTCAGAAATAAATTCAGAGAAAAGGAGGGAATGTATTTATTTATCCTTTCCTTTACTTTCATGTATGAAACTAATGTTCTGAACTGAGTGGTAGAATTCATATATTTAAAACCAAATAAGGATGGTTCAAAATTTATTTTTTCTTATTGATAAGGGCTATTATAAGCATCCTCTCAAAAAGCAATCTTGAGTTTATTATTCTTTTAAGCAGCCTTGGCAGGGAGGAGGGTGTCATTTATCATCTTTCTGCAATCGATTTTTTTTTTAACCTTTGAGAGTAGGGAACCCTGATCATCTTAAACATAAGTTGTCACCACCACCATGCCTTTCATTATAGATTCCTAGACTGTCAGCCATAGGGGAGATCCCAAACTGAAGGAGAAGACAGTTTACCCTTCTGGCATTTCTAGCACAGCATATACATTCTGAATTTTAGCTAAGACTTAGTTCTTTTTTTTTTTTTTTTTTAAGATGGAATCTCGCTCTGTCGCCCAGGCTGGAGTGCAATGGTATGCTCTCGGATCACTGCAGCCTCCACCTCCCAGGTTCAAGCAATTCTCCTGCCTCAGCCTCCCAAGTAGCTGGGATTACAGGTGTACACCACCATGCCTGGGTAATTTTTGTATTTTTAGGTAAAGACCTGGTTTCAGCATGTTGGTCAGGCTGGTCCCAAACCCCTGACCTCGTGATCCACCCACCTCAGCCTCCCAAAGTGCTGAGATTGCAGGTGTGAGCCACCACACCCAGCTAAGACTTAATCCTTTTTTTTTTTAATTAATTTATTTTTTTTTATTGTGTTTTAGGTTTTGGGGTACATGTGAAGAACATGCAATATTGTTGCATAGGTACACACGTGGCAGTGTGATTTGTTGCCTTCCTCCCCTTCACCTATATCTGGCATTTCTCCCCATGCTATCTCCCCGCAACTCCCCACCCCCCACTGTCCCTCCCCTATTTCCCCCCAACAGACCCCAGTGTGTGATGCTCCCCTCCCTGTGTCCATGTGTTCTCATTGTTCAACACCCGCCTATGAGTGAGAACATGCGGTATTTGATTTTGTGTTCTTGTGTCAGTTTGCTGAGAATGATGGTTTCCAGGTTC
>PVKP010019498.1:24229-42408 GCA_004027715.1 Plecturocebus donacophilus | reverse complement strand
CAGGTCTCAGGTAACTTGACATCCCTTGCTGGAATTCACTGCAACTGAGCTAGTCCTGATGACACTGAAAGTTACAGAATTTTGATGAATATTAAAGAAGATCACATAGTGAGAATGACTTCTAAGTTGTAAAGTGTTTTTCACATTTGATCAGCTTTCACTGTTGTTTTAATTTTTATTGAACACAGTTATAAATTATGATGGCTTTTTTTTTCCTCCAGGAAGTGACTCTCAGCTACCCCAGTCTTCATGGTATATCCTTTCTCTGAGCTGATGAGAAGATAAAGCTTCACATTTTTGAACTTACACATAATATTTCCTTTGTTGTTTCTATATTTATGTATTTCACACATAGGATGAGGTCCTGGCAGGTATCCGGTATGTCTTTATTTTCCTGTCTGCTTGGCACAGGACTGAGCACAATGTAGATACTCTGTATTATCCAGTTAAACTGATTTTTCATTTATACCCTTACTTGAACTAATAAAGAGTATATATCTCTGAGAAAATTTGTTAATTGGGGTCGTGTTTATTCTCTGATTATCAACTAACATAATACATTTGTTTAAACTCAGGGCTCAGTTTATGTTGGTAATTAATGAATCTAAGTGAGATGTGGTTGTTTATAGCACTTTGCAAGAATATGTGGGTTTTCCATTCTAAGGAAACCACAGGATGATAATCGGCAAAGGGAAGTTCCTCCAGAGCCATGGATGGACGTGTGGCATAGACTGGGGATTCTCGGTGTTATGGATGTGTGGCATAGACTGGGGATTCTCAGCTTTATTCACCATTGCCTGTGTGTTTCCCAGCCTTCCTGCAGTGAGGGGGGGCCATGAGTCTGAGTCTTGACCAGTGAAAAGTATGTGGCCACAGGAAGAGCATGCATCATGTCCAGCTGGTTATAAACCTCTCGTGCGAGCCTTCTTACTTTCTCTTCTTTCTCATTGGCCAATGGAAACACCTGCCATCACACCCAGCTAATTTTTGTATTTTTAGTAGAGACAGGGTTTCACCGTGTTGGTCAGGCTGGTCTTGAACTCCTGGCCTCAAGTGATCAGTCTGCCTCGGCCTCTCAAAGGGATGGGATTACAGGCGTGAGCTATCGCACCCAGCCTAAAATAGTTTTATTATCTTCGTCTATATCCCTACTCCCACTGCTCAAGTGTAGACCCTTGTCATTTATCATCAATACAACCGCAGCAGCCTCTGGATGTCTGTGGTCTCTTGCCAGCCCATCTTCTACACCATGGACAGGGAACCTGCTGGAGGGATGCTCCACACACAGAGGTGAAGGCTGACTGTCTCTCCAGCCTCAGTGCCATCATTCTGTGCTTTAAATATCCCCTGCTTGAAGCAGGCCTGATTCAGACTGGTTAAAACGCAGCATCAAGGTCACAATGTCTGGGTTTAAATAGTAACTCTGGCAGGGCAGAGTGCACTTTGGGAAGCTAAGATGGGAGGATTGTTTGAGGCCACAAGTTTTAGACCAGCCTGGGGAACGTAGTGAGACCCAATCTCTCTCTCTCTCTCTCTTAAAAAAAAAAAAAAGAAAAGAGAGAAATTAAAATATAAAGAAACAGTAACAGCCACATTCAATGGCAACTTGGCTTTGCTGGCATTTCTTCATCTATTCTTTCATTGAGGGTCATGACCCCTTCCTCACCTGGCTGTTGTGGAGATAGCAGCTGACTGTGCTTGTAAAGCAGCTTCTAGCATGGAACTGCCATCTTCCATTGCTCTCTGCTATTCTTTCTTAGGTGGTGAGAGCAGGAGGTGACTTTGCTCCCCTGGATACATTTGGCAATGTCTGGGGACACAGTTACTTGTCACCATTATGGAGATGTCACTGATATCTAGTGTGTAGTGTCCAGAGATCTTGCTAAACATCCTACAGTGAACATACTTGTGCCCACCTCTCAACTCAAAAATAATTATCTGACTCCAAACATCAATATTGCTGAAGATGAGAAACTCTGCTCTAAGGAGGACTGTGTGAGATTTTGAAAATTTACTACCCAAGGGGTGTTTATTTGCTAGTCATGAAGTGTAAAATGTTTTTGAAATTGAGGGTCTTTCAGAGGGGCCTGGACTCTGGTTTTCCACAGGCCCACCACCTCCTTGCTCATGATATATACTGCTGGTATCTGCTGGACCTGGAAGGCATTTGAATTTGTTATTTGTTACCACTGGTGGACTTTAATTTCTCCCAACAGACAGAAACTTACCAAGGGCAGGAAATTTTCCTTTCCAAATTAAAGTGTGTGCAACTGAATGGACAATGACCCCCTTGAAAGGCCATTTCCCACCCATGTATGCCAAGATCTATGCTCAGGGTCTTCCACTTCCTCAACGTTCTTTACTGAACTCGTCCTTCTCTGATGTCCTCTGGATTTAATGCCTGAACAGCTCAACTATGATCAGTTATGTGCAGGAAACCTCAGAGTTATATATGCCTGATTTAAGAACATCTACATATGGGGGTATGGAGACAGCAAACCACATTGCCATGTATGTACCTCTGCAACAATCCTGCATGATCTGCACATGTATCCCACAACCTAAAGTACAATAAAAATATATCTATATATAAAAAAAGAACATCTACATAGAGGGACGGGTGTCAAGCTCTCTTGGGGATCCTAAAGAGGGAAATGGAGTTTTTAAGGTACCTGGGTCCTTCTTCTCGCATCATCAGCCTTCACTAGCCCCGCAAGGTCCCATGGTGGTCTTCCCATTGTGTTCCCAGGTTCTCCATGTTTCTTTTTCATCAACTGCCTGATACTTGCTGGGCCTAAGGGAAGATAACTAGAGGGATAGTGTTCCCCGGGTTATCTCTTTTTCTTTATGACAGAGGGAAACATCTTTTGTATTTTTTTCAGCAAAAAGAATGTGGGCTTATTACTTAATATAGCCCAAATATGGAAAAATGGAAGAATTTCTAGGTTCAGGGGCAGGGATGTGTAGGAGAAACATACAGTATCTTCCTGATGGCTGGTCAGGAAGAAAGGCAGACCAAGTACTACATATTGCCTCAAATCAGTAGCTAGTGAAGGGGCGACCATGGTTAATTAGAGGTGAGGGATTCGGAATTTGCAGGAAAGAGCACAGGAATGGAAAAGAGAATTGTCTTTTTAGAATGTGATTCTTGTCTGTAATTTTTGTATCTTCACTAGCACTTTCGGGTATGCTGTAAGGGGTGCAATAAAAGGTTGAGGGTTGTCACTTTTTCTGTGATGCCTATCCAAACCTCCTATACTTGAAGAAATCGTGTCCCATTCTGTGACCTCATTACCCTCCGTTCATACCTGCAGGGTGACCCTCATCACTTACTTTTTGTCTCTGCTGGTTTCTCTCCTTGCACCCATGCCCTCAAAGCAGGCTGTAGGGTGTGTGAGATTTGTGCCTTGAGCATCTCCTGGGTTGACTTGTGAGTGGATGTGAGTGGACAGCTGCTCATCCCTATCGCAGGTGGCCAGGTCTGCATCCTCAGCTTCCTGCTCTTGACTCCTCCCTCCAGTGTCTCCAACAGTACTCAAATTCTTTTAATCCTACTTCTGCATTGCTCTGTTAATCCATCAATGCATCCCTACTCGCACTGCCTCTTCTCTGGGCCAGCCTCATTGCCACTCAGCTGTGGGGGTGATCCATCTCCTTTCAGGATCCCCCTGCTTTTAGGCTTGCTCCCTGCTGTGCCCCCTCCTGCCTATTTCCAGTGGCAGAGGTAAGAGCTTTTTTATTACGCAACGCTGTCAACATGGGTAGAATATCCTCATAGCGATACATATGCCAGATACAGTTCACAGTGCCCAAAATACACTCACTCATTGAATAGGCATTAAAACTCTATGCGCAGCTATTTTTCTTTCCCTTACATCTTCTATTTTAGAGGAAAAAGCTAAGGTGCAGAGAATTTAAAAGACTTGTCTAGAATCATGGAGTAAGTGGTGAAACTATGATTTGGAATCACTTCTGGAAGGTCTTCTTTATCCTTTGATGATTTAGGGTAGATGGGTCAAGGAGGCACTGCTCTTAGTAACTTATTGAAGGACAGCATTTCTGTTATTTTAGGTTCTATTTGAGCTTGAATTTGGTTTATCCACTCATTCAGGAATGCATTAAAAACATACGGATTGATCTTGTCCTAGGTATGGGAATGAGGCTTTAAATTGTCAAGATCCTTGGTCTCTCATGGGCTTTGCTTTCTTATAGGGTGAAACAAACTGTAAAGAACAATAAACTTAAAAGTTAGGAATAAATATCTTAAGATTTTTTTAAGAAAGATTAAATTTAAATTTTTATTTTGGGTTTGGGGGTACCCGTGCAAGTTTGTTCTATTGGCATACTGCGTGATGCTGAGGTCACCCAGTTACTGAGCACAGTATCCAGTAAGTACGTTTTCAGCCATTTTCCCCCTCCTTCCTTCCTTCCTAGGAATGAATCTTAAACAGAGAATTGAACTGGATGGTCCCAGAGAGCTTATTTGTGGCCAAGAGCTGAAAACTTAGCAAGTATGAACTAAAAGAAGATTGTGAGGGTGGGGAGCCCTTTTGGTAGACAGAGTTGTCAGCACAAGGGTCCTGAGGTAGGAACAAGCTAGGTAGGTTTGCAAACAGCAATGGCTGGAACACAGAAGAGGAGGTAAGTAGCTCAAGGGGATATCAGGGAGGAAGCTCAAGTCCGACAGCCATTTGCAGGCCAACGTGGAGAGTTTGGATTTTGTTCTAAGTGTCATGAAAAGCCACTGAGTTATTTTAAGCAGGGGAGTGATGTGATGATCTCAGTTCTGTTTCTGCAAGCTCACTCTGGCTACCAGTGAAGAATGAATGAGAGGGGGCAAGGGTAGAGGCCAGCAGTGCAGGAGAGAGGTGAGGGAGGCTAGGCCCTTGGATAGCAGTAGTGAGAAAAAAGATAGAGAGGCAGAACTATATTTCAAATCCTGGCTAAAAAGCAGTATTGTTCTTAGAAGACTGTAGCCCTACATTAGGGCAAGGAGGCAGAAAGTAAGCATCCAGAGAAACAACGCTCCTCGTTCCGTACATTGTTGCTCCTCCTGTGCTCACTGAGCTCAAAGAATGACTGTTTTCTGTTGCAAAAGTTCTGGCTACAAAGTGCTGGCACTAACTCGTGTTAATAGACAATAACCCAGAGCGACCACGTGGAGTCGGAGGGCCCAGATCTTGCCTTCCAAGATGAGCATCCCCCGGTGGACTGAGGGGCCCTGCAACGTTCCATCACTCAGTAAAGTCTCTGCAAGCCGTATGAAATGCCTGGTCTCCATTCACCCACACTCAGCCACATCTCTATCTTCTTTGGTCCCATAGAAAATGTGTTGGAGATTTCAGAAACATCCTTATTTATAAGTTGCAACAAATACAGCAGGCTGGCGATGGAGACACAGACAAAGTGACTGCACAAGGAGCTTCTAGGTCTGTTCATCCCTTCAGATTCCAGCTTCACTTGATGAATAACCATAGCTGTGGGTTTCTGCTGCTGTGCACCTGCAAGCCTTGTCTGTCCTGCAGTATTTCTGACAATGTCATTTCTCCCAGCCTGTGTTTCTTGAATAATCTGCACTGAAGTAGCATATGGGACTTTCAGCAAGTCTGCTGTGCAGCTGTAGGGTTGGAGCAGGCAAGTTCAAGTATATAATATGGTTGTGGAATGACTCAGGGCTAAACGTCTGCTCTAATACTATGCAGTGGGGTGGCTCACAGCTGAGATGCCCACACCCAAGCTGCTCTGACTCTGAGTGACCTCCTTATGTCAGGAGTTGGGTTTGTAAGCTGAACTCTGTGAGTAATTTTATTTTTCATTTTTTTCCTGATTAATTTTTGATCATTGTGGAAAATTTAAATAATTCAGAAAAATGAGTGAGACAGAGAAATGATTTACTCATTACTCTTTTATCTAGTGACAAATCACTCTGTGTTTTTTATATTTCCTTCTGGGCTTAAACTCTTTTTCCCCTATGCATTTCTTGTTTCTTTATGTAGCTAAGTTTATGCCATATGTGCAAATTTTTATCCTACATTTTCCCACCTACCTTTTTTCTCAAAATTCCCTTTGTATTATATTAAACATCCTTGGTGAGGCATCCTTTATTCTCCAAATGTATGCAATCAGCAGTAACTACTTGGCATTACAGATACAGTGGTGGCCAATCTGAACACCATCCTTATTCTAAGGGAGTTTTCAGTCTGGCAACAATATGAACATTTATTCTTACTTTCTTGTTTTTATTTTCAATTAAGTCTTTTATCAGCCATCAGATGCCATAAGTACTGTATAAATGTCCATTGTAGTAATGTACCTCAGTGGGTTTATGTAACCTTTTATACTGGTGTCTTTTAAACAGAAACCACTGTGCCCTTTTTACAGATGAAGAAATGACTGCAGAAAAGGGATCAGTTTTGACCGTGAAGTATGAATCTGGATCTTCTCATTTGGAGTCAAGCTGTCATTCTTTCTTCAAATAATATTACTTGAGCAACAATTATGTACAAAATGTTCTATTGAGTATTTGGTCCTAGCCATCATAATGGCAAAGAACATGGGCAACTCAGTCTTGCCAAGTGTTGGCTCATAGCAATGTAAGCTTTAAGGAGCTTCCAATTTCAAAACCTTCCCCACCTGCAACATCAAAACACTCGGGAGGAGCTCCTCAAGCTTCCTTTAATCTGGAATATCTCTGATTCATACACCATCCAATTTTCTTCTTACCCCAACCCAGAGTATTGGCTAAGAGCCTGGTCTTTGAATTTAGGCCACTTGGATTCAGAGCCAGGCAGCACTACTCACCTAGTTATAGGAATTTGAGCTGTATCACTTTATCTCTGAACCTGTGTTCTAGCCTCTAAAATGGGGATGATAATAATACGTGTCTCCTAGGTTTGTTGTGCAAATTAGATGCAATTAGACTTGTAAAATGCTTAGCACACTTTCTAGCACATGGATAAGCACACACAAACATTTAAACTCACAGGTTTGTCCTTATTATTCCACCATCGGAGAGCCTAACCATCTTCACTTATTGGTTGACACTATCAAGACTTTACATACTCAAAAGAAGCTGATCCTTCTTCTTTTTAACTTTAAAAGGAGGTGAGTATTCTTATTTTAATATATGAGGGACGTGAAATACAGGGAGATGATCCAACTGGCTCCAATAGAAGCCAGACCTGTTTTAGGCATTACACCATTTTGAAGGGTGGAGCAGATTGGAGAATAGAAGCATTTATGTTTTTTTCCCCAATGCATGCACGTCTGGGTAATGTGGAGGGCAGACAGATTCTGTGGTTTACTGATGTTCCCACCAGAAATCCTTGGCTCCAGTGGGCTGAGGAACCAGTTCTGGAAAGGTTGCTGCAGACCAGTGCCATCCCAACACAGCCAGGTTTCAGCAACAGGAATGGACTAGTGATGGCCTGCATTGGATGCTCTGATCCTACCGTCACCCAGAGACGTCTGCAATCCACTCAGGGACATATTTTAGAAGAGTAACTCAAGGATGTGTCAGCAGGTTAATAGCTGCTGTGATTGTGTGCTTTTACAGTTAATGAGGACCATCAGGTACCATTATGGGGAGACAGTAAGGATAAAATTGGCCCCTTTTCCCCATGATCAAAATTACCTTCAGGACAGAGCAGCCTGAGGGCAAAATGGGGAGAGCCCCAAGTTGTCTGGTTGGTGACAGTGGCAGGTTGGCGATGCTTCTTACCACATTGCTATCCTAAGCACCAAGTGGTCCTGCCTGGGATTTGCCTCTGCCCTCTCTGCCAGAAAACCAGATGGCGGGAAGAGCCCAAGTGTCACCTTCCTGAAATAAGCAGAACAGTATTTGTGTATTCTTGCCTTTGTGGTGCTTACTCTTTCACAGTTCCAATGATCAGATCGATATCAACTGCCTGCTGGAGAACGCACTTGATTATTCTGTGTACAGTATCAGCATATGATTTTTAGCTTTAATGGCAAGAAATAAGAATAGTCCTATATTCTCTCTTTTCCTCATTCCCACAGCTGTGACTGGACTTTGGGCCTCTGATCATCAACATCACCCCATCTCCACCCCACTGAGGCCTTTTAACTTTAAGAAGCTCTTCGGCACCACAGGAGTTTTCAGGGGTTAGAGTGGGTCCCTGGAAACTGATTGAGGGCCAGTTGCAGTGAGTTACCCAGGAGTTTAGAGTTTTCCTTCATTTAGGTCTGTTGAGTTTAATCGTTATTTACTGTCTAAGCACATCCTTTGTGGACATCTCTCTACTGAAGTCAGGAAATTAGAGATGAAACACTCATGGCCTGTGCCTTAGAGGAAGTCTCAGCAGAGCAGTGGAGATGGGAGAAAATGGAGAAGGAGAATGTGCTCCGCTGGACCAGGAAATGCTGGGAGAGCACCCAGCAAAGTCTCTTGACCCTAGAAACAGGGAAAACTTCCTGGAAAAGGAGACATTTTCATCTAATCATCCATCCTGTCATATATTCATTCAATAAACATTTATCGAGCCCTTGCTCTATGCCAAGCTCAGCACTACATGCAAGGGACTCAGGAGCCAATGAATCAGACAGTGTCCTGCCTTCATGGAACTTCTCTGTATAATCTTGAGGAAAATCCAGAAGGAATTCCAAGGCCAAAATAAGTGATGGGATGGGGAAGAGGGAATGGTATTTAGATAGAGCAACAAGGACAAAATAATAAAATGCTCTGTTTCACATGTGCCGGGAACTAGAGTGACTTTCAGTCAATATCTACAGATTGAAATACCAGTAGCCTCTGACTACAGAAGGTAAGCAAAGGCAGAAGGACCTTCCACCACTCTAGATGAGGTTAGAGAATTTACTGTTTAACAACTGATGTCCCTGTGTTAAAACCTAGCACTTCATTAGTAGGTGATCAATAAATTCTACCACTCAGCACCTAGTCGGTGGTCAATACATTTTTGTTGAAATATTAAGTGAATTAATGTTGGGCCAAACTGAACCACTCGTCTTTGGATACATGATACTTGTTTCAACTCCCATAGAGAGCAAAGGAAATAAAATCTTTAATAATTAATGAATTTCAGAGATAAGCACTGAATCAGAGCTGATCATAGCCACATGGCTGACACTCTCTATTTACATCTTAAGTGCTAAATGCCAGCATAGATTTGCAGAATTCTGAGTTGATTTTTGTGGCTGTTGCAGCTGAATGGGGCTGGGAGTAACTTTCTGTTCAGCTGTCCAGCATTTATTTAGTGGTTTAACAAGAATTTATTGACCACATACTAGGTGCTAAGTACTGTTCTGAGATGTCCCTCTAATGCAGAATATTCATAAAATGGAGGAAAATCCCTGGGTATTGATATCATTTATTCACTTATTTAGCAAACATTTTCTTTCCTTTCTTTTTTTTTTTTGAAGGAGTCTCACTCTGTCACCAGGCTGGAATGTAGTGGCTGCAGTCTAGGCTCACTGCAACCTCTGCCTCCCAAGTTCAGGCGATTCTCCTGCCTCAGCCTCCTGAGTAGCTGGGACTACAGGTGTGTACCACCACACCCAGCTAATTTTTGTATTTTTAGTAGAGACGAGATTTTACCATGTTGGCCAGGATGGTCTATTTAGCAAACATTTTCAGAGCCTAGTTGTGACAAGTGCTGTAATACATGCTGGCATATGGAGATTAATAAGGCGAGGTCCTGACCCTTGAGGTGCCATCTCTTTGGGAAGCTTCCCTGGATCTCTTCTTATTCCCAACAGAGCAAACCCCAATGTTCCATGCTACCTTTGTGCTTCATGTCCATACTGAATCTCTTTTGTTACATTTTTTCTTCTGTGTCCACCCCATGCACTACCGGCTGCTCCGGTGCAGATGCTCCATGTTGTTTAACTTTGATTCTTCTGTGGTTTGGTAAAGACTCTGCAACAACGAACTGAATTCAACTGAGAACTCACAACTTGCTGGGGAGACAGACAGGTGATGCAACAATGCATCAGCAATTTTCAGGGTCTGCGGACTGGCATTGTGGGGTCAAGAGCATGAATAACTGGGATTACCTGGGCAATGAGTGTTGCAAAAGCATCACAGAAGAGACAGCATTTGAGCTGGGCTTGAGAGATGGTAAGGATTTTGCTGGGAAGAAAAAAATCCTGTGAAACAGAAGGAGGCTTTTGAAGGAGCACTGGGGTATTCATTGTACTCCTGCGGAGTTCACTCCTCCTATTATCCTATAGGTCTAGGGTATGTGCTTTCAGGATTGTTCTGGAAGCCACTGACCTGATGTTGACATTGTTTCTTACTCTTCGTTATTTCTGGCTGCCCATTTTACAGGTGGGAACCCTGGTTCCCAGAGTTGGAAAGACTTAGTTGAAGCAGAGCTCGCTGCAGATTTTTGATTTTTATGCTCCTGCCTTTAAACCTAGTTGCCTCTTATTCCCTGTGTTCCCTTGCCAGCAGTAGTCTTGGAGTTTCCTGTAGGCTTGGAGAGGATTTCCTTTTGGATGGTGTTCAGAGGGAGCAGACATGTTGCTTCCTTATCTGCTGCTGTTGTTGAAGAGTGGCAAGCTGCGTCTTTGGGTTTCCAAGATACGGATACATCTGAACAGCCAGAGAAGACATACTCACCTCTAATAATAAAGATTAATCACTCTTTCAGATTTATGTTAAAATGGGACAATCCTAGACTGAGTGAGACCAGAGCTTTAGCATATGGTCAAAGAGACTGGGAATGAGGAGGTTAAGAATGGCTGTCACTGGAGGAATTGTGTCTTCCAGCCAGTTGTTTATGAGGGACATGGTTGTCCTCTTCCCAAAGTCATACCTTATATCCCATACACACATACACACCATACTGCATCTGGATTTGGTCCAAGGTTGATCTTGGAAAGTGAATTAATATGCAAATAAAAATGCAAATTGAATTATGTAAACAGATATGAAAATGAGACAGTAGAAAATAATTTAGCCTCTTTTCCCTTTATTGTATCACACGCAGTAGCATGAGCGAAGTTCTTGGAGTCTTATTAAACTTTAATCAAGAATCTTATTTTCAAATCATTTTTTATAATGTCACTGCCCAGTCCTCCCTGGTGGGAGCAGGGCAGTGAGGGAAAGCCCTCACTTACTGAGCACTTACTATTTGCCAGGCCTTACTATAGGCAACTTGACACTTATTATCCAGTTCAACACTCACCAAAGCACCATAAGGAGTGTGCTATTGATCCCTATTTTATAGATAAGGAAACAAAGGCTCAGAGAAATTAATGGCCATGCCCAAGCTCACTCAGTCTTGAAAGAGCAGAGCTGAAATTTGTATGTGACTTGATTTAAGGTTAAATTGATATTTTAAAAAGTCATTTCTCTTTCTATTTTTCATTCTGCTTTCATAATGTGAGGATTCATCTTCTCTCCCTCACCCAAAACTCTTAAGTCTACTGTTGATAGCTTTAGTGGCTTTAACTATTATTGTTCTCATCCAGTGGGGAAGATAAATTTGTCCATGGAAGACGATGAGAATGTGTGTTTCACAGAAGTTCTCACAAATGTCTTGCTGACACTGATTGGTTCATGTGCTCATTGGCTAAAGCCCATGTTTGAGAATGAGGATGGGAACAGTATATTTCCACTTGGAAATCAGGATCTCTTTAAGATACATGGAAGCATGCCTCCATGCAGGCAGCCACAGGTGTCTGCTGTACGGTGTCTGAAAGATACTGGTTGTGAAAGTAAATTTTGAGAAATAAACAAAAAAATTAGAGGCTAACAGAGCCATTAAGCTTGTACAGTGACACCATATAAATCCTCAATGGCATAATTGACCTAACATAAATAAATTAAGCCTCACTTTGCTAATATATTGGGTTTCTTAGGTTACAATTAGGTTACAAAATGTGTTCAAAATGCTTTGAGTCTCACGGTAATACTTTAATGTAGGTTTTATTATTTTTATTTCATGTGATAAGGAAAAAGAGACTTTAAGATGTAAAGTCAAGAAACAATGTGGTAGCAACTTGAATGGAGGGCTTTATATGGATTTTTTAGTGGTCTTTTCACAATCACACTCCCAAGTTTGAATACTAGAACCGTTTTCCAATCAATCCAGAACTGTGACAACTGGCAGGCAGATTATAAAATAAGCTGGTGTGAAGCAGTTTACCCTCCCACCCTAACCTTCCTGAGAATGTTCAGGGCATTTGGGGAGTCAGTGTTAGGCGACATGCTTCTGGATTCAGAACGCACTGGGTCCTAGTTCCAACACACATTGGCTGTGTGACTTGGGCAAGTTATTGGATCACTCAGAACTGAGTTTCCTCCCCTGATAAAGAGGAACTAACCCTACCTTGTCTATGTTTCAAAATGAGTAAGTAGAATACTGTAAATAAAGAGCTCAGAAGAGTGCCTGGCATATTGTAGACATTCAGAGAAATATGGACATAAGGGATGGCTGACTGTGACTGTTTCAGTTTGTTTGGGAGGAAGTTCCTGGCATAAGGAACATTCAGTGTCCAAAAGAGAAGCCCTCAGATAAATTAGAACTGGGTGGTCACTTTGGGTGACAACAATAATTGTAATTCTGAGAATGAGATGGCTCAGAAAAATGAATACACTTATGTTTTGGTTAAATTATTTGGTTTACAATAAGAGATGATAAGCACAAATGCATTTCCCACCGAAATGTTAACTGCTGGACTACTGGGCAGTGTGGCTGTCCACAGGACTGAGTTTCACACATCAGGTAAACATGGCCCTGCTGGACAGAACGTCAGTAACTGGGAGGTCATGTACAGAAGTGAAAGGGCCCTGAACTGGGAGCTGGGACTCTAGATAGTCATCAGGCTGCTGCTCTGGGTAAGTTCGTGCACCTTTGTTTCCATTTTGGGAAAAGGGGCAACCTAAATATCAAATAACAACGTACATTCCTTTAGTTACTTACTGTTCACAGGTGCCTTTTTTTTGCCACTATCTCATGTGACCCGCACTACAATCCAGTGAAGATGATGACACAACCCTCAGCATTTTCTGTCCCCCATTTACAGTTGCGGAATATGAGACTCGAGTGAGACGGAGCATCTTTCTCAAGGCCACACAGCTAGGAGGTGCCCCTGACAGAGCTCAAGCCTAGAGCATGTCATTCTAGAGTGCATCTCTTTTTTGTGCCACCTCTCTGCCTAGCTGAACACAGAGGTCCCTTCTTCTTTGATGATCTCATGACACTGAATCTCAAGTCCCCTTTTAGTCTAAGGTATGAAGTCAAAGGCTTGAGCTAAAGTTCCTTTGGCTAAATATCTTTTTGGAGCATTATTCATCATCTATCTAATCTTTGCAGGCACAGGAGAAAACAGGCAAGAGTTTCTTTCCCCATCAGAAGAAAAGAACTTCTGTGACCTCCGTGGAATAAGAAAACATGATGGTTTCATAGTCAGTGATTGCTGTGAGCAGAAGTTAGCAGAATAGAAACAGATCGTCTAAGCGCAGACCGTGACTTGGGAAAATTTTTAATTTAGCAGAAACATAATTACTCATGTATACGTGGCACACATTCTCTCTTTTCTCCAGAACATGTGTGCATGCACACACACACAAAGCTAATTATGATCCGAAGAATCCTCTGGAAGTGTAGTTAATTGGTTCTAAGAATACCTCTATCAACAAAAACAGTGTCACACTTGTCCAGGCTTCTGAGGAGTCAGCAGGAAGCCTTGCCTATGAATTCTCAGTTGCAAAGTAAACCTTTATTTCAGTACAACATGTTTTACGGTGCCATAAAAGAGCAGGAAAGTCAATAGCTCTATCTAATATCAACAGAACCAAGAAAATACTTTACTGATTCTCTACTGTTTAAAGGGCAAAAGAATATGAATACTTACCCTTAATAAAGTATCTGAAAATCTTAGAGGTTTGACTTCAACTTTTGCTCAAGCAGTTGAGGCTGCCATATTGAGGTAGATAATGCATGATTACTTCCTTCATGAATGCATTAAACCTGGGAACCAAGACAAAATTTCTTTGCTAGAGGATTTGGAGGTGGCTTTAATGTCTAATTGTATTCAACTATCAAACTATTAAGACTCATTAATTGAACAAATATTTATTTGTTCAGTCTGTATTCTGAGCTCTAATGGTTTGGTCTGCAAAGGGAAAGGAGACCAGGGGCAGACAGGAATTTCCGTTAATCGGACTCCGAGCTTGACCTGTGAGAACTGCCTGGATATAGCTTCAATACATGTATTTCTTACCCTTGCCACTACCATAGCCTCAACTCAAGATACCACCATTGCTTCCTGGAGCAGCTTCCTGTCTTCAGATCTGCCTTTCATTCTCCCTAAGCAGTCAGAGAGACTGTTCCAAAATGAACACATGACCTTGACACTCCTTCTGGCTTGAATCCTTTCCTGGTTCCTTATTGCCCTTAGCATAATGCACAAGCTCCTATGCAGCCCATGCACCATCATCCCCTGCTTACCTTCCCTGCCTGAAGTCTTCCCTCCCACCTTCACTTCCCTCTCTACTTGATCTCCTTCATGATCTTCCCTTCATTTTGGAAACATACTCTCCCCTCTCTTGCTTCCAAGTTTCTGCATGTGCTTCTTTTAAGGAAGTGTTCCAGCTGTGTCAGTGCAGGCTATGCAGGTTTGAACTTTAGGTGGCCAAAGAGAAAGATTTGGTGATTGCAACCATGAACTCGTGGTGAGGAACAGGGCAAGCGACACTCTTTGCTTGTCAACCGACTTTAAGCCAATCTTCTCCCCCTTCTTCTATGGTATTTATTGGTTCATATAACTATGGAGGCAGCTAAAGTTATGCATAGATAAGCTTAGGATCTTCACTGGAGGGACTGTATCGTTTCCGGCTTTAGAGGGTGAAAGGAAAATCCATTAATGATCCTATCAGGACAACAGCTGAAAACTGAGATAGTCCCACGCTGCCCCCACAAGGTGGCAACAATCTACTCCAGCCACTCCTTGATTACTGGGGGTGCTCTGATGAGTCAGGCCCAAGCCCCATGTCCACCCCTGGAATCACCCCTCCTGAATGCCAAAAACTGAGTCAGTGTGGGGTGATACCCCCAAATTGGAAATTAGGTGCTTGTATCCCCTTTGAAGGAAGGGTTGCTGGATGTTCAACCCAGTAAAAGTGTACATGCCTTTGGTAGCTATAGTTATGGATTGGCAGTGAGGAACAGAAAAGGCAGAAGAACATTACAAAAGAAAAGGTACATTTTGATGATTTCTATAAAATGGGAGCTTATTTTGTTGCAGATTAAATGTTTCATTGTTCCTTCAAAAAGGCAGCAACTGTTAATGATACGGAAAACCTGATGTGAGGTATATGAGAACTCTGTACTATTGTTGAGATTTTTCTGCAAATATGAAGCTGTTTTAAAAGAAGAAAACTTTATTTACAAACTGGCTAGCTACCAATGTAACATGTATCTTATTATAGACAATAAATACTTCAATTCAAAGTCATATCACACAGCTTTCAGGTAAACAAAATAAAGTTACGTATTTTTCAGGAGAGAGAGACACACACAATGAGAGAGGCTTCATCTTTGATGGTGGCAATAAGCATATAGCAAACATTTTTGCAGAGGGTAGTGAAAATGGAAAGAACTTTTAAAATTCAATTCATTTTACTTTGGGTTAAGAAATACTCTCTTCTTTTTCTGAATGTCTGTGTTTGTGACCCAGGACTTATTCTGTATTTAGTTTTATTTGTATATACATTTGTTTGTCTCAGCTGTACTATATCTTGTAGTTATATCACTTAATTATTAAACAAACTGATGAAATATGAGTGTAAAAGGAGAGTTGAAATATAAGCTAAATGCTCTGCAGAGACTTGATAAAGACAACTTACTAACAAAATTAATGTTGAATTAGGTGTGAGGGAGCTAACTGTAAAAGTGCAGGGAAGATGTCATAGGAATCTACTGGGGTCTTACTCAGATTTCTCAAGTGTTTTAACTTATTATCCCTCCAGTGAAAAACTAGGAGTTATGGCTTTACAAGAAACATGATTTGAACCCATCATTGTCAAAAACCCATTGTCAAAAAGAAGGTCTGAGCCTTAAAATAAAAGATTTGTGATGACATAGACATTTACATATTTTCAGCTAAATAGATGTTAACCCATTTCAACATGGTTTTCAATTAAACAACCAACTTTGAATCTATTCACATTGAATAGAAGGATTTTATTGTATCGATAAATTGTAGTAAATAAGAAAAATCCAGTTGTTGACTTTTTTTCTAACTTGCAAAAGCTATTCTACATGTGACATGTTTTTCCTGAATGCCATTAACCTAAGAACCAGAGTTATTTCTGATAGTACAAACCAGAGCTTTGGGGAGATGCACAATTTTGGTTTGGAGGCAATAAATTTCCACAGTTGTTTATCTTTCCTCTATCCTTATTACTGGAGAGTGTATTGTTCTCGTCAAATGAGTCAGTTGAAATGAGAAAAATAAATTATTTGAGCTCATTTATGTGTCACAAAGGTATGTAACTTCACAAAAATTCCACTGCTTTTATATTTTTAGAAACTTCCTGCCATAGATTTGTTTCTAGATTTGAGCCATGGTGACCAAAATTTGTGGATTATTCACACTGCAGATCCTTCATTATGGATTCCTCTTAGGACATTCCCTTGGCCTTATGACTAATAATTGTGCTGACTCTCTTACCACCTCGCTCTTACTATCAATGAGAGGTCCTTAGGTAATATGTAATGCTTTGAAGATAGGCCTGAATTTACTACTATTTAAATAGTAGCACCATAGCAAGAATATTTATTGTGTGTGTAGTACTTGTTTGGTTTACAAGTGTTTTTACATACATTATCTCATTTGAGCCACATAATAAACCTCTTTACATCCTTGTTATAATTAAGAAATCTGAAATTCAGATACTGCAAGTAATTTATTTGATATTCCTTAATTAGCGATTGGTAGACCTGGTATTCAGATTAGGAATTTCTGACTCCAAAGCAAAAGCTCTTTTCTGAAACACCAACACGAACACAACGTAGCTCAGGTTTATTTGTTCCTTTTGGTTTACTCATGTAAACCAAAAATCTTTTGTTACCTTCTGTGAATGCATTAACAAATAGTTTATTGAGCATTAATTATCCACTAGACAATTGATTAAAATAGATGTACATTGTTAAAAAGGAGAAGCCTTATTCTGGGTATGTTTGGGGACTGAGATTTGACCACAAGCAACAATTACACGCTGAAGTTCATACTTGAAACTCCCTATGCATGGTTTTCACATGCATCCCAGGTAGCATGCAAAACTCAGGGAAATACAAATATCCATTTTAGCACACTGCCATTGGTTAACTGCACAGTTATCCATAAGCAATATGATAGTGTGAATATGTACTCTTTATAATTGCCACCATTTCTCATGGAGTGAGCATATATTTATTTACTACACTATTACTGCAAAAAAAAGTGTGTGATTTTCTGGCAACTATGTAATTAACTTGTACCTCACCATGTTATTGTAGCTTAAACTGCATCTGGTGACTTCTAAAGAGCTGCTAGGAACAATGCAGACCATGCTTTGTGGTTCTGTCCGAGAGAATGCTTATGTGTTGAGCATATTTGTAGTTAATTTTGGGCCAACTGTTGGTGTCAATTTCAATTTATTGTGGGCTTCTGCCAGAGAATACGTGCTTCAGTAGAAAACATCTCCTCTACGTATTGTTTGCACGTTTTTTCTACTGACTATATTACTTTCCTCATTCAAATATCTGCTAGATTTGTTCAACAAAGCAACAGCAATGCCTGTCCTTTGTATACTTCATAAACTGTGAAGTGTATGATGTAGTTTTATGAATGTGCAGCATAGCCATCCTGGATGGATCTCTTTGCAGGTCCCATTTTTAAGAGTTTTACTTGTCTGAGTGACTGAATACTTTTTGTTAATCTAATTTATATGTTTAATGTAATATTGGTATCATATAAAACACTGTGAAATAGAAGAGAATTGCTTTATCTCTCTTTCTGCTTCACTAAGTGCACATTAACAATTGGCATGTTCTCTTTCATATCTGTGATTTTAAAAATACATGCATAGTAGTAACCACAGTATGCAGATTTTTTTTTTTTTTTTTTTTTTTTTTTTTTTTTTTTTTTTTTTTTTTTTTTTTTTTTTTTTTTTTTTTTTTTTTTTTTTTTTTTTTTTTTTTTTTTTT
>PVKP010019498.1:0-24129 GCA_004027715.1 Plecturocebus donacophilus | reverse complement strand
TCTGAGTAGCTGGGATTACAGACATGCACCACCACGTCCAGCTAATTATTTGTATTTTTAGTAGAGATGGAGTTTTTCCATGTAGTATGTAGAACATTTTATACTCTTTTTCTTCCTTTAATATTATGCCTTTATTTTTCTGTGTTGCAACATACTCTTATAAACATCTTTTGAAATAAAATGCATGGATATTTTTTCCCAGTCTTTTGGCTAAAGCTCAAAATTTTGGATATTATGTATGATATAAGCATGAGAAGACACTGAAAGGTGGAGAAAAGAAGGCAACTTGTTGGAGGCCTCAGGACTCAGAGTATGACATGGCAGTGGGATTCCTGGGTTTTCTTTCGGTCTCCTCTATTCCAGGCTGGTCTCTTGAGAAGCTGGCACCTGGAAGTGTCAATGAGTGAAAATGAAAGCAGTCCCAAGACGATTGCTCACTTCAACCAGAGGACAAGGAAAGGGCAGCCTAGCAAGAAAAAATAAAAATAAAAAACTTTTAAGCATTAACTACCAAACACCACTGTAAAAATAGTAGTCCATTCCACCTTATCAATCAGGGTTGTGTAGGAAGCTTTGACTCTCACCCTCACCAAGATGTGAGGAGGTGCCCAACGCCCTTGCCTGGGTTGCATCAGGAAAGGTTAAGTAGGGACTTGAGAAGTTCATTCTAGTTGGTCAGTGGGACGTCCACCTCCCCAAACTCTTCACCTCCCTCCTACCACCCACCCCACTACCAGCCAGAGTGGTACCAGCAGAGGCCTGGCAGGGGCCTGGAAGGGGCCTGAATTTCCACTCCCACCCAGCAGTCATGAGGAATCCTCCCCATTTCTGAGTCTCAACAGAGGCTGAGTGGAGTATATTGACTTCCACCTTCACCTGACAGTGGCAAGGTAGTGCCACCCTTTTTTCTCTGGCTTGATATCAGAGGAAGCCCTCTAAAACAGAGAATTCAAAGAAAGTATAGAGTTTCATAATCCAAATGTCCAGGATTCCATTTTAAAAATAATTTACTACATAAGATACCAGGAAATTTTGAATAAGAAAATATTATCAAAGAACACCATATTTTGATGGCAGAGATGATAGAATTGTCTGGTAAAGATTTTAAAGCAGCCATTACAAAAATGCTTCAGTGAGAAATTATAAACATGTTTGGAAAACATGAAAAAATTAGTAGAAAGTATCGGCAAAGAAGATATAAAGAATTGAATAAAAATTTTAGAGCTGAAAAATACCATAAATTGAAATAAATGATTAGATGGTCTCAATAACAGAATAGAAGGACACAGTAAAATATGTCAGTGAAGCAGAAGATAAGACAATGAACATTTTTCCAATCTGAATAACAGAAAGACGATATACTGGAAAAGAATTGAACTGAGCCTCAGAGATCTGTGAGACTAACACAAAAGACTGAATATTGATATTGTTGAAGTCCCAGAAGGAGAAGAGAAAGAGGGCATAGCTGAAATATGTTTAAAGAGATAATTGCCACATTTCTTAAATTTGACAAAACACATAAACCCACAGATTCAAAATACTGAGTGAACCTCAAACACGATGCACCCAAAAAATCTCAAACATAAGCCCAAAGAAATCCATTGTACAATAGTACAAAATATACCAGATAGCCAAGACACACCATAAAAAAATATTTAAAAACTAAGGACAAAAAAATTCTAGAAATCAGTGAATTAGAAATAATGTTTTATTTATAGAGAAAAAGCAATACAAATCACAACACATTTCTCATCAGAAACCATGGAGGCCAAAATACAGTGGCATATTTTTTAAGTGCTAAAAGACAAGAACTATGTCTTTCCAAAATTAGTCTATATCCACAGAAAATATCCTTCTAGGATGAAGGTGAAATAAACATTCTCAGGTGAAATAAAACTAAGAGAATATGTTGCTAGTAAAGGAGGTTCTCAGAAAGAATTCCTCCAAAAAGAAAGTAAATGACAAAAGAAGTCTTGGGTCTGTTCATGTCTTTCGGCCACTTTTTGATGGGGCTGTTTGTTTTATTCTTGTAAATTTATGTTATTTGTAGATTCTGGATATTAGCCGTTTGTCAGATGGGTAGATTGCAAAAATTTTTTCCCATTCTGTTGGTTGCTGGTTTGCTCTAATGATTGTTTCTTTTGCTGTGCAGAAGCTCTTTAATTAGGTCCCATTTGTCTATTTTGGCTTTTGCTGCCATTGCTTTTGGTGTTTTAGTCATGAAGTCCTTGCCCATGCCTATGTCCTGAATGGTTTTGCCTAGGTTTTCTTCTAGGGTTTCTATGGTGTTAGGTCTTACGTTTAAGTCTTTAATCCATCTGGAGTTAATTTTAGTGTAAGGTGTCAGGAAGGGGTCCAGTTTCTGCTTTCTGCACACGGCTAGCCAGTTTTCCCAACACCATTTATTAAATAGGGAATCCTTTCCCCATTGTTTGTTTTGGTCAGGTTTGTCAAAGATTAGATACTATCTCACGCCAGTTAGAATGGTGATCATTAAAAAGTCAGGAGACAATAGATGCGGGAGAGGATGTGGAGAAATAGGAACACTTTTACACTGTTGGTGGGAGTGTAAATTAGTTCAACCATTATGGAAGATGGTGTGGTGATTCCTCAAGGATCTAGAACTAGAAATATCATTTGACACAGCAATCTCATTACTGGGTATATACCCAAAGGCTTATGAATCATTCTATTATAAAGACACATGCACATGTATGTTTATTGCGGCACTGTTCACAATAGCAAAGACTTGGAACCAACCCAAATACCCATCAATGATAGACTGGACAAAGAAAATGTGGCACATGTACACCATGGAATACTATGCAGCCATAAAAAAGGATGAGTTCATATCCTTTTTAGGGACATGGATGAAGCTGGAAACCACCATTCTCAGCAAACTGGCACAAGAATGGAAAACCAAACACCACATGTTCTCAGTCATAAGTGGGTATTGGACAATGAGAACACGTGGACACAGGGAGGGGAACATCATACACTGGGGCCTGTCGGGGGTTGGGGGACTAGGGGTGGGATAGCAGGGGGTGGTGAGCTAGGGGAAGGATAACATTAGGGGAAATACCTAATGTAGATGACAGACTGAGGGATGCAGCAAACCACCATGGCACATGTATACCTGTGTAACAAACCTGCACATTCTGCACATGTACCCCAAAACTTAAAGTATTAAAAAAAATAAAGTCCACAAGAAGCAAGAGTATTTCTGGGAAAAAAAAAAGAAGTCTTGGGTCATCAGGAAGGAAGGAGGAACAATAGGAAGAGTAAAAATATCAGCAAATACTGTAGACTTTCTTCTCTCGAGATTTCTAAATCATGTTTGATGATGGAACTAAAAAACATAACACTGTCTAATGGGGTTATGAAAGCCTATCAAGGCAGGAAATGTCTAAGACAATTACATTATTGTTGGGAGAAAGAAAAAGGAAATAAACATGGGGTGTGTGACTGTGAAGGAATAGGGTAATCTTTATGGGAGGTAATAGCTCTGTATTTTGCCGAATCACTTACAGAAATCTACACAAGTGATACAATGGCACGGAACTACTCATGCACACACACACACATTTGCAAACTAGTGCATGCACATGCCTGTCCCCCAATACACTGTACCTCTGTCAATTCCTGATTTTGATATTGCGTAATACTTATATAAGGGGGAACCATGGAAGAAACCATGGTGAAGGGTATACAAGACCTATCAGTACTATCTTTCAATCTATAATTTAGATAATTAATAATTATGGACTGTCAATCAATAATTATATCAAACTAAAATGAATAGTTTATAGATAAACACATTTTGGTGCAGCCATACAGTAGACTACTACTCAGTAACAACATGGATGAATCTCGCATGCATCAAGCTAAGTGGAAAACGGCATACACAAAAGTTTTTGTACTATAGGATTTCATTTATATAATGAAAATAGAAAATGCAAAACCATAGGGAAATAACTATATCAGAGGATTCCTGGGGGTAGTAGGCAGGTATTGACTAGTAGTGGGAAATTTCAAGGTGATGAAAGTTTCATATATCTTTTCTTAAATTAAAAATATTTTAGAGATAAAGTCTCATTATATTGTCCAGGGTGGAGTGCAGTGGCTATTCACAGGTGTGATTACAGTGCGCTGCAGCCTGGAACTCCTGGGCTCAGGTGCTCCTCCTACCTCACTCTCCCCAGTAGCTGGGACTCCAGGCATGCCATGCTCAGCCTAAATGTTACAAATCTTGATGACAATGGTTACATGACCGTATGCATTTTTAAAAATTTACATTTATGTTTTAAAAATGTATAAAACTCTGTGTAAATTATATCTCTATATACCTAGTTTAATAAAAATGAAAAGAAAGTATCATGAAATTCTCAACTATACCCACAATAATTATGTATGTTTTCATTTTTTACCATAAAAAATCATGTGGTCATAGACATCTATGAGCAAAACAACATTGTTCCTCCAGGATCTTTGTATGACTTCTATAGACTGCACTCTCAGAAGCTGTATTACAGAGATGGATGGAGGAGAGTAGAGGAATAAATGTTAGGCACATTTTTATAGGCATATTTGCATATGCAGATATGCAAAGTTACTTTCCAGAAGTATATTTTCTTTTAGCCAGTTTATAATGCCACTATGATTTTGAAAGTCCTTCTTTCCACACCCTTGTGTGCAATAGAATTTTGATTGCTACTGTCGGTTGCTTCCACTTGGCTCAGATACCTCTTTCTGATAATTGAAGGGTTTGCATTTATTTGAGACTTTGTAATTATGGCATA
The DNA here is from genome assembly GCA_004027715.1 of Plecturocebus donacophilus. Lineage (NCBI taxonomy): Eukaryota > Metazoa > Chordata > Mammalia > Primates > Pitheciidae > Plecturocebus > Plecturocebus donacophilus. Next base: position 19,330 of record PVKP010019498.1, on the reverse strand, counting down.
TAGGATCAGCAGAGCAGAACTGAACCCACGCTATTTACAGTTTACTAAACATCCCCTTGAACATTCACACACCCGTATGACAAGCTACAAACACTCTTCATTAATAACTAGAGTGTGGGTCCAGTAATTATTATTAACTTTATTTGCCAGAATATTGGTGATGTCTGCAGACAGGAGAATTAGTGGGGTATCTTATTTTGGTTTTGGAGTGGTTCTCCTTCTTTTAATTTTTATTCTTTGTCCTCTGCCTCTCTGGTATTTTCACGTTGTCTCCTTGTCCCATTCAATTGTGTCTACCTTTCCACTTTACATTTAAATGATCTCTTGATTTTAGTCTGGGTTAATTCTCACTCTGTCATAAAAGTGATTTGATCTGTCACAAACTGCTCAAAATACACATTTTAAAACCTTGTGTCTTTATCTAATATTTTTCTACATTTGCAATGATATCTTTTTCTATTTTCTATTGTTGAGTCCTGTGGCACTTTACTCCAAGGAGATGTAGCTTTCTCTAATATTTTTACTGCAAAATATGCCTGCTGTAGTAGATGCATTTTGAGGTGCTTTGTCTTTGCTCTGCAATGATGGGCTGTGTTTTGTAGCCTCTCCTGGCTTTTGCTTCAATATTAATAATTCTGGGGTAAGCATCTCCCTAAAAGAATTATCCCCTACTTAGGAGAATCCTTCTACTTCCTTTTTGTTTCCTCCCTTGCACTAAAACATGAGTATTTTTTTTCACTTGCTTTACCTCATTTAACTTGCAGATTACTCTCAGAAGGAGATTCTAACACTCCCATTTTGCATGTAAGACAGCCAGGTGGGAAGGGTCCCCAGAGAAACTCCAACCAGCTTGCACACTGAGAAGAATGCACACTGGGGTGGAGCCATAGAAGTTCTCACCATTTGCAGTGGGAAGAGCCTGGCCCCTCCTCTTCCTGGGTGGTAGCTGGGATTCCATCTGTGAGGCAGGAAGCATAGAGTAGGAAGACTCTGGCTCTGCTGAGGTCCTCCCCTCAACACGTTTTTTTTTTTTCCTTTTGCTCAATAAATCCTGTTATTCTCATCCTTCAAATTGTCTGTGAGCCTAATCTTTCATGGCCCTGTGACAAGAAGCTTGTCTTTAGCTGAACTAAGGAAAAATCCTGCAGCATATGCACACAATATGATGACAGAGCCCTCATCACCAGCACTACTGTCAAGAGCTGTCCTCTAAACAAAGTGTGACCCAGCTTGATGGAGAGGTGGCCAGGTGGACTTCACCTGAGCTCAGGGACAATACCCTCAGCTCTGGCCTCACCCCATTCCCATGCTGGATTTGAACCCAGGTCTCTTGACTTCCCTTTCTTTCTTTCTTCCTCTAATATCTGTTAAGCACATATTAAATGCTAGCTTCCTTCTAGGATTTGGAGTTTTTCAATGAAAAACATGGATTCTTGCTTTTGTGTATTTGTTCTAGTGAGTGGACACAGACAGATTGTAAAGTATAAATGTTATAAAGTAGTGAGAGGTGGTTGCTATGGACAAAAAAGTATAAGGGAGTGTAGGGGCTATCAGGAGTGCTGGGGGGTTGTGGGATTGCAATTGTAAATGCAGAGATTAAGATAGACCTCATTGAAAAGGTGACATTAGAGGAAAAACTTGGTGTCTATGTGAAGAGCATTCTGGACTCAGGGAGGAGCTGGTGCAGAGGACCGAAGGTGGAGTGTGGGTTGACTGTGGCTTAGCGATGAGGAGCAGTGCAGACAGACAGGAAAAGAGACATCAGGGAGGCCAAGTCATGAGAGACTCTGTAGGTCGTGGTTGCACTTCGATCTGGTGCCCTCCCTCTATGTGGTGGTCAGCAAGATGATTTCACCAGCAGCTTACTCAATATACTTTCTAAGAAAATCATCATTGAACCAGTTAGCTTGGATTGTCCTGGCCAAATCCTAGTGTGCAAATATGCTGGAAACATTCAATCTTGCTTCCAGCAAGGCTTGGGATGATTTAGAAACTGTTCAATCAATGCAGTAAATATGAATTAAACATTTACAGTTGTATTAAATATTCGAAAGATAGGAACCAAAACAGTCTATCAAGTAATTGTACATATTTGTGCATTTACAAAATGCATATTCATGAGAGCTATGTAAATATATATTTAGTAATTTCCTCTTTCATGTGAAGCATCATGGCTGAACTACAGATGGTAAGTTTCTTGAATCTAATTATGAAAATGGCACAGTAAAGCATTCTGACATTGTCCTTAGAAAAAGATCATTGTTTGGCCATTATCATAAGTTTAATGTTCTTGGAACTGGGGAGAAGAAAGTTCTAGAGCATGTCTGTTTTTGTGGCAGGCATACGGGGGGAAAGGCAGTTATTTCTAAGATAAGTGGCTCTCATACTTTTCCCACCAAGGGTCACACAGGGAGGAAGTTCATGCATAGGACATTCTAGAGTCCTGTGGCCTCTGTATTACAACTATAGTGCTGCCCTTTCTCTCCCCATCAGGAAAGCATATTGGGAGGCTAGGGTGTGAGAATAATGATATTTTGGGTTAATATTTAATTCATTCTAATTTATTCAAAAACCTGTCTAACTTCACATGGTATCTATTAATACTAACATGACTGGCAACCCCTCACAACTGCCTGTGACAATTCTTATGGGTCTTTCTGCCACATCTAAGGACTCTCTGGATGAGGAGATGGTGAGAGAAAACACATTCTAATTTTGTCTTTGTGTGAAGATCTTATGTGAAAATCTTTCTGGGAATTAGAGTTTTCTAAAGGCATCTTTATTTCCTAAGGTCCTGATACTCTTACTAGCATTTGCCAATTAATTCTGTGAGACCCAAATGTGTGCAGGTCCTGGACACTTTATCTCAGACTAGGTCTCTTCCTGAACCCTCTGCTATTTCCCAAATACTGTCAAAGGTGGACTGGGTAGCTAGACTCATATTTGTGTCTGCCTTGAAAACTCAGGATGACTCTTGAAGCAGACTGCACATGAACTGTTATGGCTTGGATCACCTCTTTGGGAGATTAAGAGAACTTGACCATGTGCAAGTTAGCAGTAAGGATTGACTACTGGATTAGGTGGGCCACGTGGTTATCAGCTTGTGGCAGCCTTTTGGCATCTTCTGGTCTCACTTAGAGTATAAGCCAAAGTCCTCACTATGACCTACAAGGCTCTTTGTGATTCGTGCTCCCAGGTCTCTGACTTCACCTCTAACTAGTCCCCCTCACTTGCTTAGCCTCCTTTCTCAATGGCCTCTCTGCTGGCTCCTTGAACCACCCCAGGCCCTTTGCACCTGCTATTCCATCTGCCCCAGACAGATGCAGTGCTAACATCTTACTTCCTTCAGGTTTTACTCAGAAATGGCTTTCTTAGTGGGGTCTTCCATGACCATCCTATTTAAGGTTTCAACTACTTTGCCAGCATTTCACCTTCCCTCCCTTGATCTTTTCTTCCAAGCACTCACTGCCCTCTAACACACTGTATCTTTTACTTATTTATCTTGTTCAGTTTCTGGCTGCCTCATCACAGTGTACATTCCACAAGGGCAGAGATTTTGTCTGTTTTGTTGATTGCTGTAGCCCTGGCATCTTGAGCAGTGCCCGCCACGCAGTGCAATTAAATAAATATTTACTGAATGAACGAGTGGCTTCATGCTTAAAAGCAAGAAGAGTGACCTTCATAGAGAAGTAGGAAAATCAAACGTTGCACAGATAAAGGGCCATGTACTGAGAGAGAGAGAGAGAGAAAGAGAGAGAGAGGTGAGATGCTGACAGATTTTTTGAAAACATTCCAGTCCCCACTTCTCATCTTTCCTAGACCAGAATTTTACTTCCTATCCATGTCCCTAAAAATTTCATTTTCTTAAGTGACTTTAATTGGCCTTGTCTTTATCGCTACCAAAAATCTCTAAGCCAAAAAAAAAAAAAAGTCAAACTAGAAGATGATAATTGTTTTCTCAACACCCAGGGTGTCTTTGGAGAATGGGGTTCTCATGTAGCATACAGTTTTGTGGGTTCTCTTCCCTGTTTCCTTTCTTGGATAACTAGGTCACAGACAGCTGGTGTTTCCCATGTGGCAAACGGAGCACACACAGAAATCCCCGCCTCCTCTCTCTTTGCTTTTCAAGCCTTACTGAATGCCTCCTAATGATTTCATCTGCTTGGAGGTCTGCTGGCTTTTCCCTTCTAGTAGAAGGTGATGGCGCTGGGGGCTGATGCATGCTCTGACTACTGACTTGAAACAGGCTTTGATGAATTAGTGCAACTCGGCCAGCCATTTACTTTAAATTTTACCCTTGATTCTTCCTCTAGCAAACAATTAAGGAGCAGCAGTGGCTTCCTGCAGGGGAGACCAATGCCTTCTGTCCTTTGCGGAAACAGCCTGGCATTCTTCCAATTGATGAATGGCATGGACCAGGAGCACCAGTTATCTTCAGCTTCTGAGCATCTAAATAAATAAACATACAAATGCATAACATAAAATAAACTCACATTACAAATGAGAAAACCAATCCAGGTAACTGGCAGTTTCTGACTTGATGTGGAGGCTTGGAAATGCATCCTTGAACCTTGCAGTGCAGTGAGCCAAGGAGCGATGAGAGGCCACATGAATAACTGGGCCAGTGACAAGACACATGTCCTCCTCCTTGCTGGGTGAGTAGCCCAGTCCAACCCCGAAAGCTCCTGAGTAAGAAGAAAATGTCTCTTTAACAGTATTAAGGGACAATTTATTATGTGTATCCTTCCAGGGAAGCACAATGTCAGTGCAGGCCTATTGCATTTGCATTATTTCCAGACAACAGCAGCAGAAAGGGACACTGATTTATTTTAGAGCAAGCACAGGTGAATTTAATGTCTGCTGGGACTTAGCCAGGGAGAACTTAACCCGTTCTGAGTCTTTCCAGTGCTTTAGGGGGAACCATCGGTTTTTGGAATGGTTCTATTGGCTTCTTTGGCCAAATTCAGTTTCCCTTAGCCTGTGTTTCTCAATCGCTTGGTAATAAAAGCGCTTACAGGGTGGAGGGGAGAGAAAAAATGGTTTTTTATGTCCTGGCCCTGCTAATTCCTTTCTGTGCAACCTGGGCAAATAATTTAATCCTTTTGAGATTCAGTTTTCTCTTTTGAAAAATGGGTGTAATCCGCATGTTCTCACTCATAGGCGGGTCTTGAACAATGAGAACACATGGACACAGGGAGGGGAGCATCACACACTGGGGTCTGTTGGGGGGGTAGGGGAGGGAAAGTGGAAGGTGGGGAGGGTGGGGAGGGATAACATAGGGAGACATGCCAGATATAGATGACGGGGGTTGGAGGCAGCAAACCACCTTGCCATGTGTGTACCTATGCAACAATCCTGCATGATCTGCACATGTACCCCAGAACCTAAAGTACAATAAGAAAAAAAAAGAAAAATGGGTATAATAACGCTACCCTGCAGGATTTTAATGAGACTCAACTAAGCAAATGTGTTAATGAGTGACTGGTGAGTTGCATAAATGACATTGTTTTGGGGTGACATCAATTTGGGATTCCCGGGGCACAAACAGAAGTTTTAGTATTATCTTCAGGTATGTTGGCTTGGCTAGCTTAGCTAGCAGAGAGCTTTTTTTCAGAAGAATCATTCAGTGGGAGGTAATAACAGTTACTCTTTGAATTCTGGAATTAGAGAGTTATGAAACTCAAAAGGTCATGGTAGACAGTGTCTTGGAGACATCTCTTCCAAACTTTGTTTTGGCAGATGGAAAAACGGAGGCTTAGGGAAGCAAAGTCGACTGTAAACATCTTGGAGGATGAGGTCAATCTTAATGATCTTTGCTTGTTGTTTCTTATCAGTATACACCAGAATGCCCTGTACTCAGTGAATGCTCAATAAGTGTTTGTGGAAGTGACCGAATTCCATCACTATTAAAAACAACCGGTGTTGCGGTTGACAGTCGTAGGTTGAATATTTTCTCTTCTGATTTAGATTAGATGAGAATTTGATATTATTTTCATACTAAACCTTGCAAGGAATGTGTTTACTGGTCAACTGAGGCATCTCAAAAAGGGTCATGACCTCTATAAAGCCAGAAACATCCTGATAAAGCCTCTAGCTTCAACTTCTGACAGAAACTCCTTGAAGCCTTAAAGAATAATTTATTTTGTTAAATCACCATACAATTTTAGTTTACACAGTAGGACACATTTAGAAAAAGTTGCCCAATATGTTACCTTATTTAATTCTCCTAATGATATGGTAAAGTATGCATTATTATTTCCATTTCTCAGAATAGGAAATTGAGGCTCTGAGAGTCTGAGTGATGACCCAATGATGTAGCGGCACTGTCAGGACTGGAACTTGAACCCAGAACTCTTTTTTTTCAGTGTATTTCATTAATACTACCTTGTAAAGTACCAAGTAGATATCCCTTTCATCTGTTTCTTCCTTTCTCCTTTTGCTCTCCCCTTCCCTCCCTTGTTTCTCACTAGGCACTGAAGCAGGTGAAAAATGAATACAGCTGTTCCTGTCTTTGAAGAGTTTGCAGCCTCCTGAAGAGGATTTACAGGTAAAAAGGTAATTCTGAAAGCAAAGGATCTTTATTACACACTAACCTTGATTGAGCACAGCCCAAAGGAGTTAACAGACCTGCTTGGAAGATGGGAAAGAGAGATAAACCACTGTCTAAGATATAGTTGCTGCTGGGAAAAGAAATTGCTGAAATCCCCAAACACCCCTTTCAAAATATCTAGACTTTCAAAGTCATGCCTTTCCTTCTCCCCTCTCTTAGATGTGATGAATGAGAGATGTGTGTGTGTGACACATCCTCCTGGAATCTGCAAATCTCTGATCCTTTAAAACCTACTTTTGTAAATACCAATAAAACAAGTCTTGACACTTGTTGCTGAGTTCAGGGGATTCATTCAACCTGGAGCCCTGGAGGAGGGAAGCTACTCCCTAGGAACTTTTTCCCCTTTCAGATATCTCACCTGAAACTGAAACTTGTCTCTCACTCTTCCCTTTTTCTGCCTTTCTTTGATTCAGAATCTGTAATCCTCCCTGGTTATTCTCCTTTGTCTGCCTTCACTTTGTCGAAGCAACAGAATAGTTTAGGTTTGCCAAGTGAATGATACCACAAAGTGTCGAAGTCTGGAAATAATGCCTCATGGGCACTGCATAACTATTTGTTTAATGAATACATGAATGGGTGAATAAATGAATGAATAATGGCCAAGTTCAAATACTGGCTCTGTCATTTACCAGTTGGCCAACTTTAAGACAGATATTTAACCTGCTAGTGCCTCAATTTCTTATCCTTCTCTATTGTGTATAGGAGATCATAAAAATGTATACAAGAATACCTTGAGATATTGTGGGTTTGGTTACAGACCACCACTGCAGTAAAGCAAATATTGCCATAAAGAAAGTCACATGAAGTTTTTGGTTTTCCAGTGCATATAAAAGTTACGTTTACACTACTGTAGTCTATTGTGTGTGAAATAGCGTTATGTCTAAAACATGTACACATCTTATTTTTTAAATTTTTTTGAGACTGAGTCTCACTCTATCACCCAGGCTGGAGTGCAGGGGCACAATCTTGACTCACTGTAACCTCCACCTCCCAGGTTCAAGTGATTCTCCTGCCTCAGACTTCCAAGTAGCTGAGATTACAGAGGTGCTTGCCACCATGCCCAGCTAATTTTATTTACTTATTTATTTATTTATTTTTATAGAGACGGGGTTTCACCATGTTGGTCAGGCTGGTCTTGAACTCCTGACCTAAGGTGATCCATCCACCCCGGCCTCCCAAAGTACTGGGATTACAGGCTTGAGCCACCATGTCCAGCCTCCAGCTAATTTTTTAAAACATTTTGTTTTTAGTTGAGACGCGGTTTCACCATGTTGGTTGGGCTGGTCTCAAACTGCTGACCTCAAGTGATCCACCTGTCTTGGCCTCCCAATGTGCTGGTATTACAGGTGTAAGCCACCACACCCATTCTTTTATATATATATTTATATATAATATATATATGGGTTTTATATATATATATATATATATATATATATATATGTTTTTGTTGTTGTTGCATTTTAGGTTCTGGAGTACATGTAAAGAACATGCAGGATTTTTTTGTTGCATAGGTACATACATGGCAATGTGGTTTGCTGCCTTTATCCCCATTACTTGTATTTGGCATTTCTCCCCATGTTATGCCTCCCCAACTCCCTACCCTCCACTGTCCCTCCCCTAGTCCCCCCGCCCCACAGACCTCAGTGTGTGATGCTCCCCTCCCTGCGTCCATGTGTTCTCATTGTTCAACACCCACCTATGAGTGAGAACATGTGGTGTTTGATTTCCTGTTCTTGTGTTAGTTTGCTGAGAATGATGATTTCCAGGTTCATCCATGTCCCTACAAAGGACACAAACTTATCATTTTTTTTATGGCAGCATAGTATTCCATGGTGTATATGTGCCACATTTTCCTTGTCTATCATCGATGGGCATTTGGGTTGGTTCCAGGTCTTTGCCATTGTAAACAGTGCCACAATGAACATACGTGTGCATGTGTCCTTATAATAGAACAATTTATAGTCCTTTGGATATATATACAATAATGGGATCTCTGGGTCAAATGGAATTTCTATTTCTAGGTCCTTGAGGAATCGCCACACTGTCTTCCACAATGGTTGAACTAGTTTACACTCCCACCAACAGTGTAAAAGTGTTCCTATTTCTCCATATCCTCTCCAGCATCTGTTGTCTCCAGATTTTTTAATGATCACCATTCTAACTGCCATGAGATGATATCTCAATGTAGTTTTGATTTGCATTTCTCTAATGGCCAGTGATGATGAGCATTTTTTCATATGTTTGTTGCCTTCATATATGTCTTCTTTTGAAAAGTGTCTGTTCATATCCTTTGCACACTTTTGAATGGGTTTGTTTTTTTCTTGTAAATTTGTTTTAGTTCTTTGTAGATTTTGAATATAAGTGCTTTGTCAGATGGGTAGATTGCAAAATTTTTTCCCATTCTGTTGGTTGCTGGTTCACTCTAATGATTGTTTCTTTTGTTGTGCAGAAGCTCTGGAGTTTAATTAGATCCTATTTGCCTATTTTGGCTTTTGTTGACCAATGTTTTTGGTGTTTTAGTCATGAAGTCCTTGCTTATGCCTATGTCCTAAATGGTTTTGCCTAGGTTTTCTTCTAAGGTTTTTATGGTGTTAGGTCTTATGTTTAAGTCTTTAATCCATCTGGAGTTAATTTTAGTGTAAGGTGTCAGGAAGGGTTCCAGTTTCTGCTTTCCGCACATGGCTAGCCAATTTTCCCAACACCATTTATTAAACAGGGAATCCTTTCCCCATTGCTTGTTTTTGTCTGGTTTGTTACAGATCAGATGGTTGTAGATGTGTGGCATTGCCTCCAAGGCCTCTGTTCTGTTCCATTGGTCTATATCTCTGTTTTGGTACCAGTGCCATGTTGTTTTGATTACTGGAGCATTATAGTATAGTTTGAAGAAAAATATGGAATGCTTCACAAATTTGTGTGTCCTCCTTGTGCAGGGGCCATGCTAATCTTCTCCGTGTCATTCCAATTTTAGTATATGTGCTTCCCAAGCGAGCACAGGAGGAATGCTCTTGAAGGCTGAGGAGACTTGGGAAGATGGTCTTTTGTTAGCTGTGAGGAGTTTAGGATTTAAATACACATAGGAAAGGATTAAGGAGAGGGCATTTCAGGCAGTAATACTAGGGTAATGGAGTGAGGTCTGGAATTTTCAGAAGGTAAGAGAGATAGAATGAAAAGTAAGGAATCAGAAAATGCTGTAGAAAGAGGTGAGGAGATGTGGGAAATGCGGATGGTCAAATGGATTTGTAAAACTAAATTGTTGATTATGTATTGCATGGCCATTATGTGCTGCTGATACAAAATATGATACAGACTATGTACCCAAGAAGGGAGCCTGATATTCCACATTGTAAGGGTGACAGCAGAAGGGCATTTCACATGCCATTAGCACAGAGGAAGGAGTATGCCTGAGTATTCACTTAGGCTTCCAGAGGCCTCACAGTGAAGGCCTGGGCTCTCTGAGGATTTATTCATTCTCTTTCACTCATTTGCTAACTAGCTTATTCACACATTTAACATATATTCTTGAGCACCTGTTTATTTGCTAGGTGTTGATCTGGGTGCTAGAAACAAGGCGGCCACAATCCTTGGGCATAAGGTCAGTAGGAAATCTCCCAGTGTTGTTAGAGAGAAATCCTCTTCCAGGCAGAGAGAATGACGTGACAGAAAACCAAACAAAACCAAACTATGGCGCACTTAGAAGCAAGCATGGGCCTTCTACTGTAGCTCAACAGGAAAGGGATCAATGGTTTGCGGTCCAAGAGTCACCTGGGGGTTAAGGCCGTTATCATGTGGCATACATTGGAAGGAGATGGAAGATACTGAACAGGAGAGGAGCATGACCAGATTTATAGTTTAGTACAAGACCACTGGTGGCAGGTGGAATGGAGTGGGCTGAGTGAGCTCTCTTAGAGAAATACCAAAGGAGAGACTGAAGAGCTCCCCATGGAGGCAAAGGAACAGTTGGAGCCAGATAGTGAGATGAAAAGATGTTTCTTGAGGCAGGGTAGTCCCCACAGTGAGTCAGGGGTCAAGGAGGAAGCACCAGCTACTTGTCAGAGGGTAGAGAGGGGCAATGAGAACCTAAGTGCAGGAAGAGGGGGCCTAAGGGTGAGGAGGAGGCAAACGTTTCCTTCACAATGGCAGGGACCATAATTGTGGAGGAAAGACAGATGGTCCATTTCTGCCAGGTGCCAACCCCAGCAATCCCCCTCTGCAGGGACTCACCCTAGCCCTCTGGGAATAAGGAGTGGGTTTGTTGGCATCAGTTTCATGCTTTTGTAGTGGGAAAACTATGGTATCTGAGGATGAGTCAACCAGTCCAACCAAGACTAGTTGAAAACAACTTTGATGGAGAAGGCTGGGAAAAAACAAAAATCAAATCCCTAAGAAATCCATGTGTCAAAACAAAACAAACACATCTTGATTCATTGCAGTTCTTGCAAAGTCTCTTCTATCCAGCTAATGTCTTCCCATGCCAGGGGAGGCAGCATGAGGAAACGTCAACACAACAAATTTTGCAAAGTCTCTGCTCTTATTTAAATTTCTTTTCCTCTCAGATTTTTTCATAACCCATTCTGAAGAACACAGGCAGAAATCCTCATCCCCTCCAGCAAATTCTTTTCTATCAAGGGACTCCTGTTGCTTCTTTTTCATAGCACCTTTTACCTACCTCCCCATGACACTTCTTCAACTGAAGTCCCATCATCTTCATCATCATCATTATCATTTTTACATGGAGGCACAACTATTCATTTCCCTTTAGTTGTTTCATCATCTAGTATAGTGTCTGGCTTGCAACTCAACAAATGAATGTTTGCTGAACCAACTAAATTGTCAGGGGCAGGTAATATGTGTTCTAGAATCTTGTGATACCTGACTTTGCAAAGGAGACTCATGAAGACCAGGAGCCAAGAGAGTTTTAAGCAAAAACACTCCTGTGCACTCCTTATATCTGCACTGCCCACTCTGCATGCTTAAAAATAATTTGTTTTAGATGAAACTGCATGTGGTCTCTTGCAATGGCTCATAAATTCCAGTTGGCAGAAACAGCTGGGCTAGTTGCCTGAGAATCTCTAGAGACTGTAATTCAGTAGTTTTGGGGTGGGCCACCAGAATGAAGAAAAAAATGTATATATTTTTCTCTTTTCTCTTTTCTTCTCTGTCTCTTTTCCATCCATCCGTCCATCCATCTGTCCGTTCATCTGTCCATCCCTCCACCCATCCATCCATTCATCCATCTATCCAAATATTTAGGCAACACTGTTGAGAGGGAAAAGTAGTAGAACTGGAGTTTGGAGACTTGGTTTAGTAGCTTATTTTGTTAAGCTTCAGAGAACCCATCTTGAAAATGGCAACACGCCTAACTCCCAGGGCTAATTAGGAAATACAATTAAGTAATATTTCTAAACATGAGAGACACACAGTGGTTTCTCGGTAAATGTTAGTTGATTATGAATATCCTGACAATAGAAAGTGCAGGAAGACTGAGGTTTCTGGGCTAATTCATAACTAGGAGGGAAAAATAAAGGATTTGGATATAGATAGAATATGATGATTTATTTTTAAATTTGTCAGTGTAGAAAGAGGCACAAGCCAGGGAGTCCATTTCCCAGAGGCCTGAGGAGATCCTTCGGCAGTTGTCAGTCCAACCCAGAAGGTAATAGAATTAACTTCCAGAGAAGACAAGAGCAGAGACATCCATAGATCACGGTGTGAGAACCTTTCTTTGCTTGGGGAATAAGGGGGAGACCACTCCTGTAGACGCTGCCAAAGGGCACATCCCAGGTAGCGGTAGGGTGGGAGGCTGATGGGCCAAGTGGGATGGCTTGGTGAGCAACAGTTAATTAGACTTCTGGGTCCAGAAAGCAGACCTACTCTGGCTGCGCCCCCACATAGAGTTGCAAGGCTGGGTGTAATTATATGCTTTGCAAGGAACACATATTTTGCAAGATTAAGACAAAATTGATATGCATCTATCAGCCAAAAACATTTATTGTGTGCTTTTAATGTGCAAATATGAAAGGAAACTGGAGCTTATTAATCTGGGTTGCGTGTCCCCTCTTGGCCCCTGGAGCTATTTTGACCATAGCTCTAACTTCAGTGGATAGAAATAATTTGAGGTTTTCTTCTCTGTTATACCATCTTTTCTCCCTAGCACTTACCACTGTGCATAATAGCACATAGTAGACACAAAAGTTATTGAATCAAAGTGATGTTGACAGAATTGAACTGTGCCTATTGGCCAGCACTTTTAAATCAGGCTTGTGCATCCTGTTGGTATAGCTTTAGTTTGTTAAGAGTTATTTTATGCTCCAGATTCAACATGAACAGTATTCTGAAGTCTTAACTGTTTTGGAAAGATTGGTTAAAAAAAAAAAAGGCAAACAATTTAACTGTTGATTATAAGGAAACATATAGTAATATTAAAATGAACTTCCGTATATTATAGAGTAGGGTGTTAAATTTGCATGAATTTTAAGATAAAGTATGCAAAGTCAAAGTCCTCCCTTTTCTTCTGTGCCTGCCTCGAATCACTGGATATGCAGCATCTCCTGGAATACATTGACAATCATGCATAGTGAGGGACATGAAGGCAAGAACTGTGTTTTGTTCTGTGTTGAATCTCTAGCATGAAGAGCACAGTGCCTGGCACATAGAAAATACTCAATAAGAGAGTGGGTTCTGAATTATTCTCTATATGCTTCTCTTTTTTGTTCAAATAGAGTGTCAAGTCCTGGAGGGCATGTCCCAGTTATCTTTAGGTCTCTGATGTCTGGTGCATCATAAGTTCTTGCTACATTTTTGTCTTGTGCTGTAATCTCATTGGGCCTAGCACAGTATTCTGCAAATACCAGGCACTCTCTGCAGTTTTATCAATGATTCTGACTTTGATGTTATGAGTAACTGTGGGAAAATCCTTTCTCTGCTATTTAACACTTTGAATGCCTTCTTACTGAACCTTCCTTAGCCTCAGTTTACTGGTTTATAAAATGAGGATAACAATTTTTACTTCACAGAATGGATGCCCAGAACCCATGATATCTTTTATATGGATATTTGACACAACACACCTTCAACAAATGCCAGCCCTCCTTTCCCCCTTGTTTCAGTCTCATTTCTAGATGACAATTACTTCTGTGGCTTAGGATAAGATTTGAAGGGCCTAAGTTTTGATGCTAGTTTTCAGCTTTGACTCTGGTTCTGCAGAGTAAGATTCTGGATTTTTCTGATTCTGAGAAAATCTTTTACTATCTTTGAGGTTTAATGTTTCTATCAGCAAAAATGGGTATAATACTTGCAACTACTCTCTACTGGTGTTCTGGGAAGAAGAATGAGATAATGTCTGGAAGGAGCCTTGAGCTTCAGAGATGAAAGTTGCCATATAAATTCAAAGACCAGAATGTCTATGCTATTATTCTTCAATGGCTTGTTGGATTCTTTTAGAGCAGGAGGCTGTTTGACCGACAAAGTCATCAGCTCTGTCTGCTTCCTAAAAACCCTTTGAAACAGTTTGTAAACACTTCTTAGTGGTAATGCTTTGCTTTTGCCACTCCCAGTCCTCCTCTGCCTTATTTGTTTGTTCTGAGGTTAAAGGTAATTGCTTTTGAAGTGGGAGAAAAGGTGAAACAATCCCAGGGATAATTGCCCCAAGGTCAGCAAATCTGTATTCAAGTACTGACTCAGACTCTCACTAACATTGGGCAAATCACTGACCCTTGCTGGGTCTGAGCTGGAGGCATCAAGATTGGACCAAATAATCTCCAAGCTTCTTCAACCAGCCTTGAGGATGTGGACCAGAGGCCTGACAGAAGAGCGTATTCCATGTAGAAGCAGAACCAAAAATGGTGGCTGAGTAAAACGGGAGGAAATAATCTCTTCACTGCAAAGGAGGGTGTTGGTGAGCATGTTTGAATGAAGGTGGAAAATACCATGAGCAATAAGAGTAAGCAGGGCCCTGAAGTCCAGGCAGAGAAGGTCAGTCTTGGTGCCACATGTCAACTTTCCTTCTACTGGGAGGCAATATGGGGCATAAAAAAGAGTCGTATTGTGATTTTGGAGCCATGCAAACCTGGATGACTTTAAAAACCTTTAAATCCTTGCTTTATAACTAATTAGTTATACCTTTGGACACATTATTTCACTGTCAGGATCTTATTGTTCTCTACAGTGGTGATACAACTACTCACCTTTTGGGATTGCTATGTGGATGAAATGATGTGGCACATATAAATAGAGTGGATCTTTTTAATTCATGGATTCTATGTTTGTGTACTCACTTACTTGCTAAAACAAACTTATAATTTCTAAATCAATACTCATGATGCTTTTGCGGTGATTCTTGGACATGCTTAGAGTGAGTGGCAAAACACTTAGGTCAGCTGACACACATGTTCCTAGCTGAGGGTAAACAAGGTGAGCCTCTGCCATCTTGTTTCAGCTCTCACATTGCAACTAGTGTCCTTTTCAGGCTATTTAGCACCACATTTTCCCCATTTTTATGCTTTTTGGTGGAGATTTTTTTTTTTTTCTTGAGATAGGGTCTATGGCCCAGGCTGGAGTGCAGTGGTGCAATCTTGGCTTACTGCAACCTCTGTTTCCCAGGTTCAAGCGATTCTCCTGCCTCAGTCTCCTTAGTAGCTGGGACTACAGGCATGCACCTCCACTCCCAGCTAATTTCTGTTGGTGGTGATTTTTCTGTTTAAAACGGCCCCATTTCAGCATAGTGCTGAGGTGCTGTATAGCGTTCTTGAATGCAAGGGAACTGTGAAATGTCTTATGGAAAATATATACGTGTCAGAAAAGCCTCAATTAAGCATGAGCTATAATTCTGCTGGCCATGAGTTTAATTTTAATCAATCAATAAAATATATTGAATAAGATATCTTTACATAGAAACACACATAAAGGAAGATTATGTGTTGCTTGATGATGAGAATGTTTTGACCAGAGCTCAGAGGAACCTAACCCTGTATTTTAGCTAGGAACATTAGTTCAGTGTTTGCTAATTCAGTATCCACGGAAACTTCATAAAACATAACTGCTGTGAACAGTGAGAACTGACTGTATCTATAATATAATCTATAAATCAGCCTTTGATCTGTGTATGTCAACTCTAGATCAGCTCTAGTTTTGCCTCAGGTGCCTTCTCAATACCAGGTCAAGGGTAAAAGATCAACCTCTATCTTGCACATACCAATTTAACATCAAAGAAAAAAAGCAGGAGATAAATCAGAACCAGGCAATTGTTGTGTGACTTCTGTTCAGACATGCACACATCATTATGCCCACTCACATTCTATTGGCCAAAGCAAGGCATGTGATCAGTCCATTGTGAAGAAGATACTCCTCCCATGGAGGCTCTGTAGGTTCATGCCAGTGGATGGGGATGGATAATCCTCTTACAGATATGAGAGAAGAAGAGAGTAAATACTTGGAAAAATGCAAATGCAATTTAGCATAGTTACCTTTTCTTGACACTCTTAACTTCTTACTGTTGGCTTATGATTAGTCAAAGGATATGATGAGCAGTTGTCTAGAGAAAGAATATGCGACCAATTCCTCTGAGGGAGGAAGTCTTTACATAGAGTGACAGCTAACACCATTAGATAGAGTTTGTGTGTCTTTACCTGCACATGTTTCTTTGGGTGTGTATTTAAGGAATATATATATATATATATATATATATATATATATATAGTTTAGTTTAAAAAAGAAGCATCAGACAAACTTTCAATAAATGACTTGAAAGGAACCTTCAAGACTTTTGGTCCAATATCCTTGTCTTGTAGATAAGGAAATTAGTGCCTAGGAAAGTGAAGTGAATATACATAAAATCCACATTTACTTGATTACCTGTTTCATGTCAGGGCCAGAAAAAGAAAGTGTGTCTCATTTGACAAGCCCTTACTAATCCTCCACTATTTTCCAAGCATTGCAGTTGCTGCTAGGATGATAGGGAGATGGTGAATGCCTAGATCCTTTTACTGAAAGTGTGGTGCTGTCATTCATTTATATAGTGGGTGGGAAGGTGGTTTTTAGGATGGGGTTAGGGAGAAGTAGAGCTGAATCATGATGGGACAAAAAGACAAACTGGCTTTGATTCTAGACAGATTCTATTAAGATATTGCTGTGAGAACTTGGACAAATCATGCATCCTCTTAGAGCTCCAGTTTCCTCATCTATAGATATTATCTCCCTTAAATAATTTCTAGGGAGATTAGAAGTAAATTAAGAAAAGTGTCCGGCACGTATGAGGCATGAGGTAAGTGTCTGCTATTACCTTGAATAAGATTGTGATTTTAGACCCCATTGTTTGGCAATTGGATTCTTACCATGACACTAACTCTCTACAGACCCATAACTTTTGAGAATTGTCCTAGCTCTGCATGGACGATGTGAAGAATTCTGCACTCAGAATTCTCTCTCCCAGCAAAAGGTGAACTGGTGAGCAGAAAAGGCTAACAGGTCAGTCTTCCCCCACAGTGGCAAACACAAGTTGAAAGTGGTGTGTCCTCCAGGCACTGTCTCTCCTTTCCCATGGTAGAGCATGTCTTTGCAAGCTGGCATCACAGTTCACTTAAAACAACCTTCAATGTGGCTCAAAAGTAGTCTGTCTTTAAAATCTGTATAGAGGTTTTGTTTTCCCACTCACTGTTTTATTCTTTTTCTCTCCTTTTTAATTTGATATGAAAGGAGCTCAGGTGGCTTGTGATTCCTATTTTCTGTGCTTGCAAAATAGAGACATATGCACATAGGTTGTATTTACAGCTAGGGAAAAAATCCTGGCTGGACGAAGGTATTGGCTACTTTGTAAGACAGAGGACAAGGTTTCTTCTTTTTCTGTTGATGAATTGATTATCTTTAGAATACTTTTTCATGCAGTGCACATTAGGGTGTTTCATTATGTTAGTAGCCAAGGTGGTTTTTACCCCAAAATAAGATGAGTAGTGTAAGCCAGTGAATGAGTTCTAGGTTAATTGTGAGTCCATTGTTTTCAGATTTCTCATTGACTGTGAACAGTTTTATTGCTTATTATTATGAGACAATGGAAACAGAATTCATTAAGTGGGTTTAGGGGGGAAAAGAATTTTTTGAAGAATATTAGAGATAGCATTTCAGGTCTCCAAGATGGCTGGAGAGTCACACTGGTAGGCTCCGTGGAGAAGGATCGCATCCAAACTATACAATGGAAATGCACCAGTATAGACTTCATCGTTGCTATTGAGGACAGAGACCACAGCTCATTCTGGGCTCAGGATGTCAGAAATCCCACTTCTGCTACTCCTGAAAGCCAGCCATCACTGCCATCTCTAGCCAAAAAATAGTTTCTGCCTAGCATTGGCTCTCTCATCTTGCTCACTTCTCAGTGAGTCCCTCATTCATTGTGGTTGATGGGACGGAGGTCGAGCAGTGCAAAGGAAAATGGGAAAGTGAGTCTCTTCTTTCTACCTTGGGGAAGCGGAACGTTTCTTAGATGAGGGAAGAGTGTTTAAAAAGTTCTGAGCAGTGGGGAAACTCCAAATGTCTACAATAGCTCTTTAATCCTGGATATTATTATATTAAAGGAAATCAGGAAAAGTCAACTGCTGCTTTGATCTGGCTATTAGATCTTGACTGTAGACCAAAGCATCTCAACCTCAGCACTTATGAAATCTGGGACCAGATAATTCTTTGTAGTGAGGAGCTGTCTTGTGCATTGTAGAATGGTTGGCAGCATTCCCCACTGGTGCCATTAGCACAACTCCTTTCCTGTGACACCAAAAATGTCTCCAGGCATTGACAAATGTCTCCTAGGGAGAAGGCAAAATGGTCCCTGGTTGAGAACAACTGCTGTAGACTATGACACATAGGATGCACTATCTATTTATGAGTGGTCATGTGGGTGTGCTGCCTTATGCAAAAAGTATTTTTGGTAAATTTGATCAAATCGGATATTGATGGGCAATAGAGAATAGGACTGGGGGAGAAGAAGGAGCTCTCATTAGTCCTCAACTTGGATATAAACATCCCGAGTATAAGGATTTATCTGTTTTGTTCACAGCTCAGTTCCCAGTGCCTAGTGCATAGCAGTGCTCCATAAATATTTGTTGAATGAATAAACAAATAAAATAAATCCACAATTATTTTTATGACTGTCTTAATTCAGATATTTGGTCTTATTATTATACTACAATTTCAGGTCTATAAGAGTAGCTACTCTTCCCCTCAGTTTTGCACTGGCCCGAGGTGGCTGCAGTCAGATGTAAGAACCCCAAATGTCAAAACATCCTGGATGCTACACACTTGTTACTTACAAGTTGCTTAATGATAGGCAAAGACTCACTCCGTTTCCACACAAAACACATATGGCCTCCATCCTGATGCGTCTCTTAGCTGAATGTGGACGACCTTGGTTAAGCAGGATATTTGTCATTCTTAGTACAGTCAAGATTCTCGAGCTGCCTTTCGCTGTTCATGTGCAAGCTGAACTGAAATTTTCTGGGGATTTTGGGGGTCTCTTTTACTTGTTGATCAGATATCTATTGAGTCAAATGCTAAGAATTCAGTCATGAGCAGGACAGACCAAATTCCTATCTTCATGGAGCTGTATTCAAATAGTAGATGGAGATGATGCTCAACTAAGTACATAAATAGCGTCAGTTTCTAAAAGCTGTAAAAAAGAACATTAAGATCAGTTTACAGAGACGGGAATGATGGTGCGAGGGCACTGAGGGACAAAGTCTG
>PVKP010019497.1:0-42332 GCA_004027715.1 Plecturocebus donacophilus | reverse complement strand
TCAAGTGATTCTCCTGCCTCAGCCTCCTGAGTAGCTGGGACTACAGGTGCCCGCCACCACACCTGGCTAATTTTTTTTTTTGTATTTTTAGTAAAGTTGGGATTTCACCATATTGACCAGGCCAATCTCAAACCCCTGACCTTGTGATCTGCCCACTTTGGCTTCCCAAAGTGCTGGGATTACAGACGTGAGCGACTGGGCCTGGCAAAAATGTCTTTTTTTTTTTTATTTTAACTTTTTTTTTTTTTTTTTGAGACAGAGTCTCACTCTGTCACCCAGGCTGGAGTGCAGTGGCACGATCTCCGCTCACTGCAATCTCTGCCTCCAGGGTTCAAGCAATTCTCCTGCCTCAGCCTCCTAAATAGCTGAGATAACAGGTGCCCACCACCACGCTTGGTTAAATTTTTGTATTTTTAGTAGAGATGGGGTTTCACTATGTTGGCCAGGCTGATCTAGAACTCCTGGTCTCGTAATCTGCTCACCTCAGCCTCCAAAAGTGCTGGGATTATAGGCATGAGCCACATTTCCAGGCCAAAATATGTTTTATTTTAAAAATTTTAATATATATATATATACAGAGAGAGAGAGAGAGAGAGAAACGGAGTCTTGCTATGTTGGCCAGGTTGGTCTTGAACCCCTGGACTCAAGCGATCCACCGACCTAGGCCTCCCAAAGTGTTGGGATTACAGAATCGAGCCATTGTGCCCACAGGAGGATGGAGAAAGGCAATGGGCAGTTGGGAATTTGAGACTGCAGGGGAACAAGAGCTCCCTGGGAGCTGGTCAGGAAGGGGTTCTCAGGACATGTGGGGTCTGTAGGGCCAGTTCTCATGACAGGCTGCGGTAAGCAGATGAGCACTGAGGAGGGCCTAAAGGTTAGTTAGAGAGGAGAGGACACTGGCTGGGGCAGAGGTGGCAAGAGAGACCTTTGCCTGCGATCTGGGAGAAAGGTGGGTGCTGACCGAAGGCAAGGACTCAGAAGGGACTTGGTTGGCCAAAGGCTTGGAGAACTGGGCCAGGTGCAGATCGTGCAAGATCTTGAGTGCCAAGATCGTAATCAGCGCCTGTCACGACGCACTTAACAGTTGCAGTTGCAAAACACCTGTGTATATGATCACGATGGATTCCCAGAGCAACCTAGAGACAGTTTCATTGGTTTGATTTTTAAACAGATGAAGGAAGGGAGTGAGAGGTTAAGGGCCCTGGTCACGGCGAGTGCCGTGGCTCACACCTGTAATCCCAGCACTTTGGGAGGCTGAGGCAGGTGGATCCCTTGAGGCCAAGAGTTCAGGACCAGCCTGGGCAGCATAGCGGAACCGCGTTTCTATTAAAAATACAAACAGGGGGCGGGACAAAAAACAAACAAACAACCAGCCAGGAGTGGTGGAGAGCGCCTGTAATCCTAACTCGGGAGGCTGAGGTGAGAGAATCACTTGAACCCGGGAGGTGGATGTTGCAGTGAGCCTGGATTGCACCACTGCACTCCAGCCTGGGTGACTGTCTTGCTCTGTTTCAAAAAAAAAAAAAAAAAAAGAAAGAAAAGAAAGAAAAAAGGGGGCGCTGGTCACTTGGTCAGGAATAAACACAAGAGGTTTTTATGGCAATGGGGGAAGGGGAATGAGGGCCGGGACCGGAAGGTTCCAGGGAGCGTTTCCTCGCACGGCCGTGTCCCTGGAGCCCGGTGTGTCCCTGGTGCTGCGGGCTCTGGGCTCACCTCCTGCCCTTCCAGCCTCTCTCCTCTGTGCTTCCTGCCTTCTCGCCTGGCCCTCAGGGGCTGTGCTTCCTTATGGGGATTGGTGTCTGTGAGGCCTCACCCATGGCCACAGTTTCAAAGCCACCTCCATGGGGACAACCCCTGAATCCGGATCCCCTGTCAGGTCTGTCTCCTGAGCTCCAGGTGAACACACTCTGCTGCTTTCCAGATGTTTGTCCTCAGGCACCTCAAATCCAACCCACTAGCCTTTCTCCCAGCCTCACCCCAAGCTGCCCCTCTTCCGCCAGAGTTCCCCATCTCAACAGATAGCAGCCACAGATCCCCCCACTGCCCTGCAGCCATCTGGACCCACCTTTCCCTCCACCCGCAGTCTCCCCAGCTCTTCCTAAATATGGCTCAAGCCACTGACTTCTTTGCCCCCCGGACAGTAGCAGTCTCTTTTCTCTTTTTTTTTTTTTTGAGATGGAGTCTCACTCTGTCACCAGGCTGGAGTGCAGTGGCGTGACGTCCACTCACCACAACCTCCGCCTCCCAGGTTGAAGTGATTCTCCTGTCTCGGCCTCCCGAGTAGCTGGGATTACAGGCACCCACCATCATCCCTGGTGAATTTTTTAAATTTTTAGTAGAGGCGGAGTTTCACCATATTGATCAGGCTGGTCTTGAACCACGGACTTCAGGTGATCCACCCACAGCCTCCCAAAGTGCGGGGATTACAGGCATGAGCCACTGTGCCTGGCCTACAGCAGCAGTTTCTTACAGCCCAGCACAACTGTGTCTGCTCCTCCGCTTAAAACCCATTCAGGATATGACCCCATAAAACCTTGTACGACAATGTTCATAGCTGCATTATTCGCAACAGCCAAACAGAAACATCCCCAACACCTGTCAGCTGATGAACAGATGAACAAAATGTGGTACATCAGGCAATGGAATATTAGCATATTATTCCCCACAAGAAGGAGTGCTGGCCAAGTGCGGTGGCTCATGCCTGTAATCCCAGCACTTTGGGAGGCTGAGGCAGGTGGATTACCTGAGGTCCGGATTTCAAGACCAGCCTGGCTAATATGGTAAAACCCTGTCTCTACTAAAAATACAAAAATTAGCCGGGCGTCGTGGTGCGCACCTGTAATCCCAGATACTCAGGAGGCTGAGGCAGAAGAATTGCTTAAACCCGGGAGGTGGAGGTTGCAGTGAGCCGAGAATGTGCCACTGCACTCCCGCCTGGCGACAGAGTGAGACTCCAGCTCAAAAAGAAAAAGGAGTGAAGTACTGACTAATCCACCCTGCCATGTGGATGAATGAGCCTTGAAGATGTTATACTAAATAAAAGAAGCCGGATCCATAAGCCACATATTGGGATTCCCTTGAAATGAAATGTCCAGAATAAGGCCGGGTGCGATGGCTCACGCCTGTAATCCCAGCACTTTGGGAGGCTGAGGCGGGCAGATCATGTGGTCAGGAGTTCAAGACCAGCCTGGCCAACGTGATGAAACCCCATCTCTACTAAAAATACAAAATTAGCTGGTCGTGGTGGCGGGCACCTGTAATCCCAGCTATTTAGGAGGCTGAGACAGGAGAATCACTTGAACCCGGGAGGCAGAGGTTGCAGCAAGCCGAGACCGTGTCACTGGACTCCAGCCTGGGTGACAAAGCAAGACTCTGTCCCCCCATGAAAAAAAGACATTCAGAGAGAAATGGACAATATTGGCTTGTCCTATGCAGCTAGGTCTGGCGAGTGGGGTTCGTGCCAAAGAGCCAGCCAAGTCTGTGAGGAGATGGTGCGGGCGCTGGGTTTGTGAGAGCTTTGGTTTGGCTATCACTGCTTCCTTCTATTTTAGATGACAAGCAATTCTACTTCCTCTTCCGAAACCTCCTGTTTTTCACTGGGCCTCTCAAGTTTCTCCCCAGCTCCTGTCCCCAGTGTGGTCCCTGGGTAGGGAGCGTGGCTGCCGTAACAAACAACCCTCCTCCTCCCCGTCAGTGGTGCAACACAGCTGATTTTTGTTCTGATTTTTTGAGACGAGGTCTCAGTCTCTCTGCTGCCCAGGCTGGAGTGCAGTGGTGCAATCACAACTCACTGTAGCCTTGACCTTCCAGACTCAAGCAATCCTCCTGCCTCAGCCTCCTGAGTAGCTGGGACTACAGGTGTGCACCACTGTGCCTGTCTAATTTTTTGTAGAGACAGGGTCTCACTATATTGCCAGGCTCTTCTCAGTCTCCTAGGCTCCAGTGATCCTCCTGCCCTGGCCTTCCAAAGCACTGGGATTACAGGCATGAGCCACTGCGCCCGGCCCAGACGTGTTCCTTTTCTGTCGCATCAAGTCTCACAGGTGCTCTGGGTCCTCTACCAGTTCTCCTGCGTCCAGCCACAGACAAGAGAAGCAAGAAAGTGGGGAGGCCATGTGGCCCCAAGCGCACCACACACCAGCCAGGACTGGAGCACGTGGCTGCTTGGAACTGCAAGGAGGTTGGGCACATGGTCCAGACACCTCGGGGGACAGCCAGGCAAGGTCACTGAGCGGGCTCTGCCGCAGAGCCTGACTTCACTCAGCGGCCATGACCCTAGCCTCTTCCAGGCTGTCTGGACTCTGGTCTCCCACCACTGCAAGTCAGGGGTCCCTAAAACTCATCTTTCATCATACCACTCATCTGCAAGAGCCACAAGAGCTACAGAAGCAGCCAGGTGCGGTGGGTCACGCCTGTAATCCCAGCACTTTGGGAGGCCGAAGTGGGTGGATCACCAGCCTGGTCAACATGGCAAAACCCCATCTCTACTAAAAATACAAAAATAGCTGGGCGTGGTGGCACATACCTATAATCCCAGCTACTGGGGAGGCTGAGGCAAGAGAATTGCTTCAGCCCAAGAGGCAGAGGTTGCAGTGAGCAGAGATCATGCCACTGCATTCCAGCCTGGGTGACATTCTTTTTTTTTCTGTCTCAAAAATTAAAAAAAAGAAAGGGGCTACAGAAGCTTCCTGTGTCAACAGGCAGAGTGGGCATAGCTCAGCCCGCATTCGAGGCTCCACAAACCCACCTGGGCTCTTCCTTCCTCGCTGCAGGAGGCCACTCAGGCTCCCTTGAGCCACCTCCAGGCAGGTGCTTGCTCCCACCGCCACGCCTCCACTAGACCACTTGGCCTGGGTGTCTATTGTCCTGTTAGTAACTGTCCAAACTAATTTCACCCAATCCCTAGGGCAAGTCCCATCTGCCTCCAAGACCCCCTTTGAGATTGTGCGTCTGCATTTCCTCTTTGAAAGTCTCTTTCAGGGCTGAGTGCAGTGGCTTACACCTGTAATCCTAGCACTTTGGGAGGTCAAGGCAGGCAGATCACGAGGTCAGGAGATCGAGACCATCCTGGCCAACATGGTGAAATCCCATCTCTACTAAAAATACAAAAATAATTAGCTGGGCGTGGTGGCGAATGCGTGCAGCTACTCGGGAGGCTGAGGCAGGAGAATTGCTTGAACCCAGGAGACAGAGATTGCAGTGAGCCGAGATCATGACACTGCACTACAGCCTAGGTGACAGTGTGAGACTCCATCTCAAAAAAAGAAAAGTCTCTTTTAGCCGGCATGAAGTGAACACTCAAGACCCGGCAGCTGCTATTTCAGAGGCCAACACTGCTGACACCACAATTCACTCAGAGAAAGGCTGCAACCGAATCCAGGAATGTTAAAAAAGCAGGCTGTCCTTGGAGATCTACAACCAGTGTTGCAAATGGGTGGGCCAGAGTTAAGACTTGAAATACATCTCAGTAGGTTCTTTTTTGGACGGAGTATAGTATGGCTTTTAAGTGTTAGTTTTTGTTTGTTTGTTTTTTGTTTTTTAAAGATGGGGTTTCACCATATTGGTCAGGCTGGTCTCGAACTCCTGACCTCAGGTGATCCGCCCTCCTCAGCCTCCCAAAGTGCTGAGATTACAGGCGTGAGCCACCGCACCCGGTAAGTATTAGTTTTAAAAGTAGTGTTTGGAATGCACTGAGCAGTAAGTGGCTTAATCAATACCACTATCACATAATAGCAATCTATCAGTGCTGTTGGCACACAGAATTGTACTCTTACTTATTATTTTTTTGAGATAATCTCGCTCTGTCGCCCAGGCTGGAGTGCAATGGCACAATTGTGGCTCACTGCAACCTCTGCCTCCCAGGTTCAAGTAATTCTTTTGCCTCAGCCTCCCAAGTAGCTGGGATTACAGGCATGTGCCACTAAACCCAGCTAATTTTTGTATTTTTAGTAGAGACAGGGTTTCTCCATGTTGGCCAGGCTGGTCTTGACCTCCTGACCTTGGGTAAGGAGGTCAAGACCAGCCGCAGCCTCCCAAAGTGTTGGGATTATAGGTGTGAGCCACCACGCCTGGCCAAGTTTTGTACCTCAAGGACAGCCATCATTCAAGATGATGCCAGCCTTCCTGGGGGTGAGTACATGACTCATCTGCCTTGGCACAGCCGACTGCAGGGATGAGCCAGGACCCCACCAGACTGGGACTAAGCTTCAGAAGCTCCCAATGAACACCTTAGGCCATGCGCATCTATTCATGAGTGTAAAATGGGGCTCTGGTCTGGGGAATTTGTATTACACATACACGTAACTTGAGTTTAAAGTATTTCCAAAATGAGGCCAGGCACAGTGGCTCACACTCATAATCCCAGCACTTTGGGAGGCCGAGGCAGGTGGATCACCTGAGGTCAGGGGTTCGAGACCAGCCTGACCAACATGTTGAAACCCTGTCTCTACCAAAAATATAAAAATCAGCTGGGCATGGCAGCAGGCGTCTGTAATCTCAATTACTCAAGAGGCTGAGGCAGGAGAATCGCTTGAACCCGGGAGACGCAGGTTGCAGTGAGCCAAGATCATGCCACTGAACTCCAGCCTGGGGGACAGAGGGAGACTCTGTCTCAAAAAAAAAGTATTTCCAAGATGCGTAAAACAGATCCACTTTCATCTTTTTCTAGTTATCCAGGAACTTCCATAAAGCGAGCGTTTTGGGCTGAAGGTCACCCATTCCATGAGCAATCAAGCGGAACTAGTGCCCAGGGAAGGCAGGCAGCCTGCGCCATGGCCCTTGGCTCAGAGACCACCTCAACAGCCCCGTGCTAGGGCTCACCATCTCCTTCACACTCACGTCTGAAGATAATAAGCCTGTCACAGGCTCCCAGGTCACTGAGTGGAGGGAAGTGTGTCAGGTGCCCTAAAGAGTTAAGCCATCTGCCCACCTCTAGCGTTTCCCAACCCACTGAGCAACTCCTGGCTGCACGCCGGCCAGAGGGCTCCTGGAAGATGCTGGGAGGCTTCCCAAGGCGCCCCACCCAGATGTCTTCCCAGGAATCATGGATCCCTGAAGAGGGAGATACAATCATTTAAAAATCTGTGACCAGACGGGCATGGTGGCTCACACTTATTATCCCAGCACTTTAGGAGGCTGTGGCAGGCGGGTCACCTGAAGTCAGGAGCTGGAGACCAGCTTGACCAACATGCAGAAACCCCACCTCTACTAAAAAATACAAAAAATTAGCCAGGCGTGGTGGCACATGCTTGTAATCCCAGCTACTCGGTAGGCTGAGGGAGGAGAATCACTTGAACCCATGAGATGGAGGTTGCGGTGAGCCGGTATCACGCCATTGTACTCCAGCCTGGGCAACAAGAGCGAAAATCTATCTCAAAAAAAAAAAAAAAAAAAAAAAAAGGGAATGTGTGACCTAACTGCTGATCACACACAACCGTGGTCTTCCCATTAATTCTGAAACAATTTTTCAAATGCAGGGGAGGGGACAAATTGAGCCAAAAGCCTCAAATGAGTCACCATGCCTGCCTTTTCAGTTAAATAGCGCCACTTTGTAAACTTCTGCTCAGCTTCAAGGAGGCCAGCCCAAGTGGACCACAGGACTAGCAGCCTTGACCCTTGCTGAGTCAAGCTCCTTCTCACACCAGGCTGCCGCAGGGGAGAGTCGAAAATGCCCCAGGCCAGGCGCAGCTCACGCCTGGAATCCCAGCACTTTGAGAGGTCAAGGTGGCAGGATCCCTTGAGCCCAGGAGTCTGAGACCAGCCTGGGCAACATAAACCCCACTGTACAAAAAATGAAATTAGCCAGGTGCCGTAGCACATGCCTGTAGTCCCAGCTGCTTGGGAGGCTGAGGTGATCACTTGAGCCCAAGAGACCGAGTCTGCATGGAGCTATGACTGCACCACAGCACTCCAGCCTGGGTGGCAGATCAAGCCTCTCCTGCTCAGTGTGGTTCCACCAAGAATACAAGTTGAGATTTCTCGGCTATTACTTTTGTGACCGGTCTCACTCTCTCAGGCTGGAGTGCAGTGGCATGATCTCAGTTGACTGCAACCTCCACCTCTCAGGCTCAAACTATCCTCCCACCTCATTCTCCTGAGTAGCTGGGACCACACGTGTGCGTCACCACACTTGGCTAATTTTTGGGAGAGATGGGGTTTCAGCATGTCACCCAGGCTGGTCTGGCATTCTTGAGCTCAAGCAATCCACCTGTCTTGGTCTCTCAGTGTTTGGATTACAGGCGTTAAGCCATTGAGCCTGGCCATTTTTATTACTTTCTGAAACGTCTGTCACCCAGGCTGGAGTGCAGTGACACAACCACAGCTCACCACAGCCTTGACCTCCTGGGCTCAAGTGATCCACCTCAGCCTCCCAAGTAATTGTGACTGCAAGCGTGCGCCACTGCATCTGGCTAATTTACCTTTTGTAGAGGTGGGGAGTCTCACTAAGTGCTGGGATGACAGGCATGAGCCACCACAGTTGGCCCTAATTTTTTTGTTCAGTCTTCTCTGCCTGTAGCCAACATGTGTGTGTGTGAATATACCTAGTCTCACCCTAAAAGCAGCCTCTTGAGCAAACAGTACGTTTTAGTTACTTAGCATATTAAAACCGTTTCTTCACAGATATGTCCTTCAACACAGAACAGGAGAACCAAAGTCAAGCTCTTTATCCTTCCAAATCCCTTGGTCTAGACCAGAGTTCCCAAAGCATGGTCAGTGGTTTCTCTACATCAGAAACAGCAGGTGTGTGGCTTCAAACGCAGTGTCCGAGGGTATGAGGCGGGGTTTGCAATTCTGTGCTGTTAACAGGTTCCCCAAGAGTTCCTGAGTCTGCGGGCATTGCTCCCAGGAGGGCCTGGGAGCCCCACCGGCTCCCCTAGCGGGGTCTAAGCTGGGCGATTCTGAAATAAGGACCCAAGATTCCTGACTCCCTGATGCTGTTTTAAAATTTTTAAGGTAGGCAAGGGGAAGAAAAGATTCCAAGTGAAGAATTCATTGTATGTTTATTATTCACAGTTAATCACTACCTACCAAATGCTATCCGCAGAGTTAAAGGATTAAGTACATAGGTCTTTTTATTTAAACACTGATTTTTTTTTTTAAATATATACACAAAAAACTTAGTTCAGCAAGGCTTCATGATATACAGCAATTCAAAATAAAACAATCAAATGGTCCAGGTGTAGAATGCCAGATTACTTTTATCATCAGCGAGGAGAGAAGCAGAATGAGAGGGAGTGAGGGGAGGCGGGGACAGGTTCTGCCCAGAGGAGCTGCTGCCCCATGGCATAGCAAGCTATCCAGGCCTAGTCCCTGTCCATATCCAGAGTCGGAGGGAGACTGCCATTGGCTGCTTTGGGACCCAAGCCCAAGGCTGTCACAAACTCCCGGGAGAGAGGGAGGCAGTCCTGCTTTTGTTGTGGGAAGGGGTTTGGATGGAGAAAAAGATTACAGGCACATCACTATAGGGGACCGGAAGTGGAGAGGAGAGAGCTCTGCGGCGGTCTGGGTCTCCCATCTTTCCAATCCTGCCTTCCCCAACTCTCCCTGCTTCCTGACCCTTCCTCTGTAGGGGTGGGGAGCAGCGGTCAGCACAGCCCCCTGGGAAGGGAGGCACCAGCTGCACTCCTGCTGTTCCCCGGTGCTGCCCTCATGCTCACCTGGACAGGTCGGGGGACACAGGATGAAAGCCATAACCCAATCTCAAGAGCAAGACAAGTGAAAAGTGCATACTCATTGTTTACCCCAGCATAGGAATAGGGTGAAACCTGCTACAACTGGAGACTGTGTTCCCTTGACTTCCGCCCCCTCTCTCCTTGTCTAAGACTTGCTGGTTCCAGGGGCGTGTGTAGGGATGGGGCGGGGGCCACAACTCCCCGAGATGGTGAAG
Source organism: Plecturocebus donacophilus (assembly GCA_004027715.1). Taxonomy (NCBI): domain Eukaryota; kingdom Metazoa; phylum Chordata; class Mammalia; order Primates; family Pitheciidae; genus Plecturocebus; species Plecturocebus donacophilus. The sequence continues at coordinate 32,446 of PVKP010019497.1, read as the reverse complement.
ACAGGCTTCCAACTCCCCACAAGCCAGATCCAGTGGGATATGGAAGGCTGGGCGGTCACCTTCCCTCTTGCCCCAGAAGCCCCGCACAGCGCACCTTAGGCAAGCAGCTCCTTGAACCCCCAAAGGGCTCACGAACCTTAAAGCTGGAGCTTAAAGCCTCCCGGCTTAGTACAGGCAGGAGAATGCCTCACCTTCCACTTCTGCTTGTCTCCTTTGCTCTACCCTGGTTCCCCTGCCCCGAGGGAAAAATATTTACACAGAGTAGGAGACAAATTGGCTGAAAAGCTCTGGACTGTCCTTAACTTACTTTAAAACAAAACAAATTAAAAAAAAAAACACCATTCAGAAGCAACCCTTGAAATAAGGAAAAAGGCACTATGAAAAAACAACATGCTCAATAATACCATTAGAAGGGCAAAGAGGAAAGGTGGGCCTTTTTTTTTTTTTTTTTTTGAGACAGTCTTGCTCTGTCACCCAGGCTGGAGTGTAATGGCGTGGTCTTGGCTCACTGCAACCTCCAACTCTCAGGTTCAAGTGATTCTCCTGCCTCAGGCTCCCAAGTAGCTGGGACTACAGGCACATGCCACCACACCCAGCTAAATTTTGTATTTTTAGTAGAGACAGGGTTTTGCCATGTTGGCCAGGCTGGTTTCGAACTCCTGACCTCGTGATCTGCCCGCCTCGGCCTCCCAAAGTGCTGGGATTACGGGTGTGAGCCACCACACCTGGTCCAGGTGGGCTTTCATGGGAAGCACAAAGGCAGCAACATGCTTTCCTTCTACTCCACTCTACTTCCAACTTGGACAAAACACACTGGGGGTCTGGGCTGGAGGCAGATTCCTATAAGCTCCCTTCTCTGGAGGAAGCTAAACAGCAAAGGCATCCAGCTGTCCGCCCGCTCCTTTTTGTGTGTATATACGAAGAACACAGAAACAGCTGTTCTTCTTTCAGTCATTCCAACTAAGACAGACATTTTGCATAGAGAGAATACCAGCCCACGTGGTTTCTTGTCTTTTATTATTGGCGTCAGCTAGGATTATACGTGGCCTTAAACGTCATGCACTGATGGACAGAAGAGAAAAAAGGATGAAAAAAAGGACAAAGGAGGGGAAAGAGGAGCAGCAGTGAAAATTTGTAATAAAAACTCTTCTTAATTTATAGGTAAGTTTTGGCATTTTTATATCCAACACCCCTTCCCACCCCTAAAGTTCCAACCAAAGTGAGAGGGTCACAGGGTGCCCCGGCCAGGTGTTCTGCACTCCCTCACAGGCTGCTGTGAGAGGCAGCTTGTGGGTTTAATTCTTTTGTATGTGTTTTACATTTTTCACTTTCTTTAAATAATCACTTCTTGACTCTTAGACGTTCCGGTTCACGGGGGTGACGTAGTTGCGGGGAAACATGCCGGTCTGGCCATGGCAGGCTCCTTTCCACCAGTTGGGGTCTGAGTTATCCATGACGTGGATAAAATCTCCCCGGCGGAAGCCCAGCTCTCCGTCCTCCTGGGGATCAAAGTCAAAGAGGGCCTGGACGTATGTTGGCTGCTGCAAAACAGAAGCAGGGAAAACCCACATTGGATTCCTGGAATGTGGCCGGCACCTCTGAGGCCAGATGGGCTCCAGGGGGAACGAATGCATGCCAAATTCTCCATGTTTCCTAAAATCACATCCCATCTCCCAACCCGTATATTCTTACCTATTCCAAGTTTACAAGCTCTGTTGGTTTAGTGTGATCTTTCCCCAATGCTAAAAAAATACTGGAGTATGTCTCCCGGAGGACAGTGGCCAACTGTGCCGACTTATTAACCAGAGGGCAGGCAGTGAATGTAGGGGAAAGTTCTTCAAAAGCAGCAGTCTATGTTTAGCCTGCGGGCCCAGGATTTGGAAATCCCTTCTACGACACCCTTAAGGCGCTACACAGTCTAAAGTTCTAGAGCTCGAGTAACATAAGGGGCTCTAACCACCCATATGACCAGGGCACTAGGGGTAGGGATGGGTGCCGGCCCCACTCCCTCACAAGCATAGTTTTCCTCATTAATTGCTTCCAGGGATAGAATCTTTGGGAGGGCGTGTTAAAGACCATCTCCCTGGAGACTGATAACCTGGCCACACACTGCCTTTGGAAACGCAAAAACCCTGTACGTGAAACAACAAATCTTTTTTTTTTTTTTTTTTTTTTTTTTTTGAGACAGAATCTCACTCTGTTGCTCAGGCTGGAGTGCAGTGGCATGATCTAGGCTCACTAAACCTCAGCTTCCCGGGTTCAAGTGATTCTCCTGCCTCAGCCTCCCAAGTAACTGGGATTACAGGAGCGTGCCACCAGACCTGGCTAATTTTTTTGTATTTTTAGTAGAGATGTGTTTTTCCCATGTTGGCTAGGCTGGTCTCGCACTTCTGACCTCGGGTGATCTGCCTGCCTCGGCCTCCCAAAGTGCTGAGATTACAGGCGTGAGCCACCAAACCCAGCCAATTTTTGTATTTTTAGTAGACAGGGTTTCACCATGTTGGCCAGGCTGGTCTCAAACTCCTGATCTCAAGTGATTTGCCTGCCTTGGCCTCCCAAAGTGCTGGGATTACAGGCGTGAGCTACTAAGCAGGGCCAGAATCAACAAATCTTTAGTGTGAATGGAGGGTAACATTTTCAGTAATGAGCACAGCCCCAGCGGCAATCCTTGAAGGGCGCCTGCGTGTTGAGGAGCGCCTATCCTTTCCTTCAGGAATATACACTGAGGAGCTATTCTTTCTTTTGTTGTTTTTTTTGAGATGCAGCCTTGCTCTGTTGCTAGGCTGGAGTGCAGTGGTGAAATCTCGGCTCACTGCAACCTCCACGTCCCAGGTTCAAGTGATGCCCCTGCCTCAGCTTCCTGAGTAGCTGGGACTACAGGCACGCACCACCATGCCCGGCTAATTTTTTGTATTTTAGTAGAGATGGGGTTTCACCATGTTGACCACGATGGTCTCGATCTCCTGACCTCATGATCCGCCGACCTCAGCCTCCCAAAGTGCTGGGATTACAGGCATGAGCCGCTGTGCCTGGCCTGAGGAGCTATTCTTCATTGCTAAAAATGATCCCATCTCACCCTGACGAGGCTTACCTGTGGCACCTGTTCTATGTCCCGCAGGAATATCTGCTGGTTTCTGGAGACAGATGTAGATCTGTGATAATCCACCAGCTCATTCAAAGAATTGAACTTCACCACCCAGAGGAAATACTTGCCAGCTCCGTCTCGGAGCACCTTGAAGTGCTGCACATCATTTCCAAACCTGGGAGGTACAGAGAGCACAGTGAGGGCTCTATCCTGGTAGATCGAGGGCTATCTGCCCACACAGGAGATGTCTTGACAATCAGGGACGGCAGACAACAAATCTCCTCATTGTGTGTCCCTGGGACAGACACCTCCTATGACTCATGGGCACCAGGACAACATGAAAAACCCTCACCAGACAGGGACAGGCCATCAGTCACTCTAATTCTGAAGATGTCTGTAGGGTTAGTCCATGTGCTCTGCACCTACCACATTAAACCATGTCCTTACTTAAGACAAAGGAGTGTGATTTAACTTCTTTGAATCAAAAATTAATTAAAATCTTACATGTGATATTCAAAGACTAGAAAAGCAGGCTGAAGAAGGTGAGGAGGGCTGGAAATATTTCAACAATTCTCTCTAACTGGGAATACTTCAAAGTCATGTTTTCTGTTCAGGAATTTTAGCTCCACTCATGGGGAAAAGGTCTCTGAGCAAAAGGACATACTGGGACGATAAAAGAGGCCCAGGCTTTGAGACCCAAACGTGTTTCCATCACCAGATTTCACTCTTTTATACTGGCTGGCAAAACTGGCAAGAGTGTGACTGGTTGGTAGGAGCTAACACGGTCTGTCATAGGATATCTGGCTAAAACACCAGCCCAGTGAGGGCGTGTCTGCCTATCCTGTTCACCTGGCCGGACACTAATTAGGTACCCTCGGAGCGCTTGTTCAATGAATGAATGAGTCCCTCCTCAATTTCAGTCTTACAGCCAACGAAACCAAAGGCGTCAGAAAATCAATCCAGCAGGTGGCAGCACTTAGCTTCAAGGAAGCCACTGAGTACAAGATGCCCCGCTTTTGGAAAAAGACCGCTTTTTCATGCAAGACAAAATGTGGAAGGTGAGAAAGCTTCATTAGCAAGCATATATTCACATGGTACTACTGGCCCCACAGAGGCCCACTTCCACGCATGCAATGCAGATGGTTTCTAAAAGCCCAGGGCCCCAATAATGAGCAGTATGTTAACTACTGTGTTTCAAATCACAGGCTCAAAACATCCTAAAACTAAGAAACGTCAGAAGACTGTTGATTCTTGAAGCTCTTTTACAAGGGTGTGTGTGTTGTTGAAGACAGTCATGACACCTGCTTTGTTTGTAAAACAATAAATACACTAAACCCTTAAAAGATTCTACTTGAGAAGGCTGGGCACAGTGGCTCACGCCTGTAATCCCAGCATTTTGGGAGGCCAAGATGGGTGGATCACCTGAGGTCAGGAGTTTGAGACCAGCCTGGCCAACATGGTGACACTCCATCTCCACATATATTAAAAGAAAAAAAAAAGATTAAAAAGAGTAAGATTCTACTTGAGAAAATGGAAGCCTGGGAGTTTCTGCTGAGCAAACAGGCAGCCTCCAGTCGAGCATGTGGCTGCCTCCTGGTTCTGGCCGCCACCCAGGGATGTACTGCTTGTTCCCCTCATCTTATATGGTCTCAGTTACATAAACCCACCCCAAGATGCTCTTCATCAGACCCCTTTAAGTGTATCAGTTTTGGCTTTTTCATATGTTGGGAATAAAGACTAACTCCACTTAAATATATTTACAAGGTATTACTAATATCATGTGGAATCTCTCATGCCTTCCTTTAGAAAAAGAACACACCCGGGCGCGGTGGCTCACGCCTGTAATCCCAGCACTTTGGGAGGCCGAGGTGGGCGAATAACGAGGTCAGGAGTTTGATACCAGCCTGACCAACATGATCCCTACTAAAAATACAAGATTAGCCAGGTGTGGTGGTGGGCGCCTGTAATCCCAGCTACACAGGAGGCTGAGGCCAGGAGAATCACTTGAACCCAGGAGGTGGAGGTTGCAGTGAGCTGAGATTGTGCCACTGCACTCCAGCCTGACATCAGAGCGAGACTCCGTCTCAAAAAAACAAAAAAAACAAAAGTAAAAAACATATGGAAATAACAAATTAATTCCAAATTCTTACTTCATAGATGAAGTGTGAACTGTTTCCTTCAAGTGCTAAAATCTATTCTCCACAATTCTTCCAAGGTGGCAGAACTCCCTGTCTTCTTCTTACTGGCGCCCTTTCCCATCTGAACTTTCCAATGGGGAAACCCAAGCCCCAAATCCCCTGCGGCAGCCTCCTTAAGTGACTGTGAGGACCTAGATGGGCTGGTGGATTGAATCTAGTGGACCTGAGCAAGGCAAGCCAAGGCAGCCAACAGGCGCTCCGCTATCCTGTTAGAAAGAGCTGCGGGAATCCCTTGGAGGGCAGCAGCTCAGGAGTGCTGCACCCTAGGGAAAACTGGCAGGCTTGGGCTGGCTGCAGGGAGCTGCTGCTCACCTCCTGAAGGCTGTGTCCACAGGGGAATACACATCCAGTGCTGCTACAACTAATTTTGAGAGGAGCCAGAAATGAGGATTTCAATGTGAAATGAAGATACTGTTTAGGCTAAGCCTCCACCATTTTGTGTGTAGCCAGCCACCTGTCCGAAGGCTTCACCATTTGCATCAGTCAGAGACAGGATTCCAGGCAACTACAGCAGGAAATACTTACTTGACAGACAGGGAGAAGTCCCCAGGAGCGCTCTCACTCTCTCGGATAAGGAAGGCCCCATCATGCCGCTGTTTGCTAAGCATTTCTTCTGCCTTGGCTCTGGGGATTTTGCCAAAAAACCACCTAAGGAAGGAAGGCAAGCTGGTTAACATCTGCTTCCCCACAAAGAAACGGGAAATCCAGCCTTCGAAATGTGAGTAACACAACACTCCTTGCCAGAGGAAGGGGCCTCCCTCCTCATCCTCCAGCCTCACAGTGCCCAATATCAACATTTGGTCAGGTCTCCCAGAGATGGACCTTCAAATGTCTTTATCCTACTCCATTTCCCAGAAAGCAACTCACCAAGGCACTAACTGTGGGTCACTCTTTCTATAGAGGAAGCCATTTGCAAATGGGCCTCGCAGGCCAAAGCCCACTGGACTTCCTACTGACTCATCAGAAAGGCACCCGGGGAAAAGCCGAGGCCTTTGGGTTTGGTGTACAAGATGAACTACCAAGGAGAGACTGGCCCCTTCCTGCAGCCATGTGATAAGGTCGCAGCTTTACCACAGTGGGAGTAAGGGAAAGTGGGGAGGAAACCTGGAAGGCCCAGGATCTGGAGGCAGGGTTACTTCTGCAAAGGCAAAAGGCTCAGACTGTCTGAGAGTGGCCTCCACCAGTAACTAAGGTCAGCATTTCCCTCAAGGCCTGCCTCTGTGGTCACTGCTCAGAGTTCAGCTTTCAGAAGCCACCAGGAATACTGTAATTTACCATAGGTACAGCAGCTAGCTGCAAAATCCAGATTTTTGAAGGAAGTTACAGACTCTTCTGCTCCCAATTGCTGATTCACCTTAGCCAGAAGAAAAAGTGGCTAAATTCATGAAAACCTGTGAAGCAACTGGCTGTTGCTTATCAAGAGGAAGAGAAGAGGAACACTTCTATAAGAGCTTGGAGTCAGGCTGCCTGGCTACTTCAAAGGAAAACTATAACTAATTAGGAAGCAGAAACTGTGAAAACCATGTTCTCTTCTCAAAATCATCTTTATCATTTTTAAAAGCAAAAGTTATTTACAGCTAATAAAGACCTATTTACATGAAAATTGGCATTCATTTAATATGCTAATTATAATATAAAAAGTTCTTTAATGGACCAAATAGTCCACTAAAGTTGCAAATCTAACTTGCATATCTTATTTATAAGAAACCATATTAAGATGTCCCTAAAATAATATACTATACTATACTCAAATTCAAACAGAAAGATGTGAACTGTAGGAAGGACATGCTGAGAAGCTGCCCTTAGTAACTCTGAACAGTCCGACATCTACCTACTGGAGTCTTTCCCATTTTGCATACTCTACTGTTAGGCTGCTGAGGAGCTGGGACCACAGATCCTCCTGCTTCTACAAATAACTCAGGGCTAGGGCCTGCAGTGCCTAGAAATCAGGCCACACAAGAGGTATCATATATCACTAGAATAGAATTCTCTCTAAATATAAAAGGACAGGCTGGGCGAATCACTTGAGGTCAGGAGTTTGAGACCAGCCTGGCCAACATGGTGAAACCTCATCTCTATCAAAAATACAAAAATTAGCCGGGCATAGTGGTGGGTGCCTGTAATCCCAGCTCCTTGGGAGACTGAGGCAGGAGAATCACTTAAACCTGGGAGGCAGAGGCTGCAGTGAGCCGAGATCGTACCATTACACTCAGCCTGGGCAACAAGAGCAAAACTCCATCTCTAAATAAACAAACATAAAAGGACAGTTAACAGTTTTGAGACAATTTAAACCTTTTATCATATTGAGGGCCTTGAGTTTCTAATGTAAGTGTATGCAGCATGCATCTGACTGAGAACAGCAGTGAAAATCCACAGACGGCCTCGGCTCACACTCCCTATTACTGCTGGGTGAGGGTGAAGCTTCTTCATCAGCCACACTCGCTTTCTTCCTAGACCCCCAAGATCTTTCCACTAGGCAGGTATTTTCCCTCTTTTAGGTATAAAATAATGAATATAAATTGAAATAGCCTAGATGTACGTGAAGCAAACATAAAAAGCAAGACCCTTCCCTTAAACTCCCCAGAGGCAGTACGTGTTAGCGGTTCCAACACATAGGTTTCCAGATCTTTCTGTCTGGTACACAAATACATAGATATGGCTGCTGTGTTTTCTTGCCCCCAGCTAAAATGAATGCAATTTTATTTTCAATTAAAAAAATAAATTGAAGTATAAATCATATTTAAAAAGTACTCTAATTGGAATTTTTTAAAAATAAACACATCCCTGTTATAAGCACCCAGATCAAAAAACAAAAAATCTGGGACCAGGTGGGGTGGCTCACGCCTGTAACTCTAGCACTTTGGGAAGCCAAGGTGGGAGGACAGCGTAAGCCCCGTAGATCAAGACCAGTCTGGGCAACCCAGGCTGAGACCCTGCCTCTACAAAAAAAAAAAAAATTAGCCAGGCATGGTGGTGCACAGCTACAGACCCAGCAACTTAGGACACTGAGGTGGGAGGATAACTTGAGCCCAACAGAACAAGACCCTGTGAATAGCTATCACTATTAGAACACTTAAATACCACCATTCTACATTTCTATAGCATTTATATCACTTATAAATTTGACTAACTTCTTTAAATGATATGTACGTTTGACTACATGCTTACGGATAAATGTTTTATTTTTTATTTTTTGAGACAGAGTCTTGCTTTGTTGACTAGGCTGGAATGCAGTGGTGTAATCTTGGCTCGCTGCAATCTCCGATGGGCAAATGTTTTAAGTCTTTAAAAAGACGGGCTTTGGCCAGGCGCAGTGGCTCACGCCTGTGGGAAGCCAAGGTGGGTGAATCACTTGAGGCCAGGAGTTTGAGACCAACTGGCCAACATGGTGACATCTGGTCTCTACTACAAATAAAAAAATTAGCCAGGAGAATCGCTTGAACCCAGGAGGCAGAGGTTGCAGTGAGTGGACATCTCACCACTGCACTCCAGCCTGGGCAACAGAGCAAGACTCCATCTCAAAAAAAAAGAACGATGGGCTTATAAAACAGAAATAGCAAGGGAGAAAGCTAAGGGGTAGGGGGGAAAAGGCCAATTTTCCAGTATAATTCTTTACTACATCCCATAGGCTCCCATCCATACACATTTAATATGAAAAGCACATATTTGGATCCACTCCTCAAGCATGTACCACTGACACTACAGCACTAATGCCAACAATCATTCTGTAGTCTGTGTCTAATCTGTTAACTCAAATGCTGCATTAGTTGAGATGGTGCTCCATTTTAGACTTTCCTTTTCCCCGCTGCCCCCACCCCCGCCACCAAAAAAACCCAGGAGGTGGTAGGATGGGGAGAAGGCCTGGTACTGACCCTGACCCTATACCCATGAACATCCAGCCACAGAGCAGCCCTATACAATGGAACTAGTCTGCAAGGTCATACCCCACACAGGCACAAGCATGGTCTTTGTTAGCAATATGGTAGACCTGAATAAAGGGGTTTTAAGTTGTTACTTTCCTTTTCAGAGCTCGGAGTGGCTGAGCACTGCTCACCCTTTGGCCAGAGTCTGCAAATAACAACACAGTTGAGCCTGTGCTGGGCGCTTCTCAATCAATTCTTCTTCTAAAGTTCTTCACAGTGGGGGCAAAAGGTCAAGGCAAGGGAGCGACTATCCCAGTCAGTCTGGTAGTAACTACAACTTTCCATGGATGGTGGTGGCCTTTCCTATCTTTCCTCAACAGTCAGATTTAAATGCCTGTCTTACCCGAAATACTCTGAAGAAAAAGAATAATACAGAGCCACAGGCATTTCATATAAGAAGTATGGTATGATGTTCTGCTGAATTCCCTTTCAATCTGAAAATATGAAAATAAAAGGGAACTGAAGTCCCATGTTGTGTCTGGATCTAATAAAGGAGCCAGCCAATGATGCCCTTTGGCCTAAATCTGTTTCTACATGGTCCACAACCTAAGACTGTTTTTTACAATTTTTAATCAGTTGTTAAAAGAAAATTTTTACAAGGAATATTTGACAGGATTGTATGCGGCCCACAAAGCCGAAATTACTTGCTATCTGGCTCTTTACACAAAAAGTTTAGCCAATCCTTGATCTACAGTTTATTTTGAGGATGATTGAAAGAAGTGCACAAATTATGTGGCTTATATGGGACCTGGGAAGGATGTGCTGTGATCCAATGGGTCCCTCCCACTCAAGACACAACCAGCCACCTGAAAGTCTCCACTACCAGCTGGTGTAAAAGCAAGCAGACAACATCCAATGGCACTCTAGTCTGAGTGTGGAAAGTCTCAGCTTCCCTGACATACTGGCAAGGCAAGCCAACAACTGCTTCTGCGCTAGAAGCAGGGCCTGTGAATGAAGGGTGAGCGAGGGTGGGAGGACAGTGGTCTGCAGGGGCTCCCAGGGGTCCCACTATGTCACGATCAATATAAATCACAGTAGGGGTAGCTTCTGAAAAAAATTTAAAAATAATAGCTGCTCTCAGCAGCATGGAGGAGAGCATATTTTGTACTCAGTTCTAAGTAGGAACATTAAGATGGAGGGATAAACATTTATTGAGAACTATTAGATGCCAAGCACTGTGCTCTCAGGATATAAAGATATGAAGATACCATCCCATAGGAATAGCATTTATAAACACAAAATCATGTAAGTACCTTTTCTAAAACTAAAAAAAAATGTGGAACGATGAAACACATCTGGCCCTGAGACACATTTAACAGAAAAGGAATTATGGACCTGCAAAACTACTGTTCTGGTTTTGAAGATCACTGACAGTTATTATCAATCTAAAACACATAATATTATTTACTATTATATATTATCATTATATGCTATTAACATACACAATCAATATCCTTTGTTATTCCCTAGAAATGTGAATAAAAGGTACGACATCCATCCCAGTGATCTCAATTTTAAAAAGAGTGTTTGAAACAAGCAGGTGGGTCCAACCCTTGCAAGACTAATGGAGCTCAACTTACGGATGTGGTTTCATTTCTATGTAGTTCTTGGGAATGAAGCCGTCTTTTCCATTAAGCTCTGCCTTGTACCAGTTCTGATCACATTCTTCATTCAAAACCTGAAAGAAATAAGATAAGGAAAAAACCCAATCATTTTCTTTTCCCTTTTATTTATTTTTGAGACAGAGTTTCACTCTTGTTGCCCAGGCTGGAGTGCAATGGTGCGATCCTGGCTCACCGCAACCTTTGCCTCCTGGGTTCAAGCGATTCTCCTGCCTCAGCCTCCCGAGTAGCTGGGATTACAGGCATGTGCCACCATGCCTGGCTAATTTTATATTTTTAGTAGAGATGGGGGTTTCTCCATGTTGGTTAGCCTGTTTTCAAACTTCTGACCTCAGGTGATCAGCCCATCTCAGCCTCCCAAAGTGCTGGGATTACAGGCATGAGCCACCACACCTGGCTCCTTTTCCCTTTAAAAAGGTAGCTACGAGACAATTATGCTGTCTTTTAGGTTTGTCTGTGAAAGGTTTCATTTGCAGTATTATCAGTTATATGGATATGACTTCTTGTAACTTCAAACAACTGGCATTATGTTAAACTCTGTTAAAATTTAAAAAAAATTCTCTGAAAATGAAAAATCAGGCTCCGAAACACCTAAAATAAACCTTCAGTAAGGAAGGATAAATAAGAATGCCAAATATTAGTTTTTGTTGTTGTTGTTGTTGTTGTTTTTTTTTTTTTTTTTTAAGATGGGGTTTCACCATGATGGCCTGGCTGGTCTTGAACTCCTGACCTCAGGTGATCCACCCACCTCGGCCTCCCAAAGTGGTAGGATTACAGGCGTGAGCCACCGCGCCTGGCCATGTTGTTGTTTTTTGAGACAAACTCTTGCTCTGTTGCCCAGGCTGGAGTGCCGTGGCATGATCTCAGCTCACTGCAATCTGCCTCGCGGGTTCAAGCGATTCTCCCATCTCAGACTCCTGAGTAGCTGGGATTACAGCTAAAAAAAAAAAAAGAAAGAAAAGAAAAGAAAAAAGAAAAGTAGCTGGAATTACAGTTACTTGAGAGGCTGAGGTAGGAGAATCGCTTGAAACCACAAGGCGGAGAATGCATGCCATGTCGTCTGGCTAATTTTTGTATTTTTAGTAGAGACAGGGTTTCACCATGTTGGCCAGGCTGGTCTCGAACTCCTGGCCTCGGGTTATCTGCCCATCTTGGCCTCCCAAAGTGCTGGGATTACAGCCATGAGCCACTGTGCCCAGCCAGTTTTTTGTTTTGTTTTGTTTTTCTAAGAAAGAAACCTGGAGAGGAGGTTCTGGAAAAATGGCAAACAGGAGAATAAGGGAGCTTGACAAAGACTAAACCTGCTCTCTGGGAGAGAGAGGTGTCATAGTAGAACTGAACAGCAACAGAACTTTTTATTAGACTTTTCTAGAGAGCTTCCAACCAACCTCCAGAATCTACAGTGACAGAGTCCTGGGATCTCCTCATAGCTTCTCTAGATTATTGCAAGTATGGGTCACCCACCACCAAACAGCTCCAGAACACTGCTGCTTGTGAGGACAACCATATGCCCTTGGATGAAAAAACTATTTTCAAGAAAAAGCATGGCAAATCCTACTCAGTTCAATAACCCAAATGCTACATTGTATTACAGTTAGATAGTGCTTGGCCAGGCATGGTGGCTCACACCTGTAATCCCAGCACTTTGGGAGGCTGAGGCAGGGGAATCACTTGAACCCAGGAGGTGGAGATTGCAGTGAGCTAAGATCACGCATTGCACTCCAGCTTGGGCAACAAAACAAAACGCCATCTCAAAAAACAAGAAAAGTTAGTGCTGGAAGCATCTCAACCAGCACAATTCGGGCAGAAACCTTGGAAATCCTATGACTGAACCACTGCATTCTACAGATGTAAAAATAGACCAATGGCTGCTCCAGGTTACGAGGTAGTGACTCCACAGAGCTAACATCACACCCAGACTTTCATATTCCCAACGACCGTTCTCTCCAATGCTGCCTCTTGAATTACACAGCCAGGCCATGACACTGTAATGTGTAGAGGAATACAGCAGTCCTCCTTATCATGATGGATACATTTAAAGACCTCCAGTGGGTGCCTGAAACTGTGGACACTACAAGACTCTAGATAGGCTGTGCTTTTTCCTACACTATACACATACCTGTAAGTTGATTAGTATTTTTTAGATTTTTATTTATTTATTTTGCCCAGGCTAGTCTTGAACTCCTAAACTCAAGGAACTCTCCTGCTTCAGCCTCCCAAAGTGCTGGGGTTACAGGTGTGAGCCACCATGCCAGTCCTACCTACAAGTTTAATTTATTAATTAGGTACAGTAAAAGATTAATGATAAAATAGAAAAGTTGTAACAGAGCATGTGTGGTGGCTCAAACCTGTAATCCTGGCAGTTTGGGAGGCTAAGGTGGGAGGATGACTTTAGCCCAGGAGTTTAAGATCAGCCTGGGCAACATAGTGAGACCCTGTCTCTATATTCAAAAAGTGTAAAATAAAAGTTGTAACAATATACTGTAATAAAAAGTTATGTGAATGTGTTCTCTCTCTCTCAAAATATCTTTTTTCTTGAGAAAGGGTCCTGCTCTGCTGCCCAGGCTGGAGTACAGTGGTGCCATCATGGTTCATGGCATCTCGACTTCCTGGGCTCAAGTGATCCTTCCATCTCAGCCTCCTGAGTAGCTGGGACTACAGGCATTTGCCATGTTGCCCAGGCTGGTCTTGAACTCCTGGGCTCAAGTATCCTTCTGCCTCAGCTTACCTAAGTGTTGAGATTACAGGTGTTAGCCACTGCACTTGGCCAAAATATATTATATGTCAGACTGCAACTGGCCGCAGGTAAGGGGGGACTAGTGTATACCCAACTGGCCACAGGTAAGCGGGGACTAGTGTATATCCAGCAGAACAGAATCGGGTACGCTGTGCAAGTCTCCCTATGAATTCTAGACGTACCACAAAATGCAAAGGGCAGAAGGCATAAAGTTGGTAAAAGATAAAACAGAAATGTGACTACAACCCCAAACTGGTGGGCATAGGAAAATGTTGGCTAGTAAAGTGGTAATCTACATTACGTAACGAAGTTCTCAAAGGAAGCTGGTAAAATTCTTTACAAAATGATTTATTCAAGATGCTGAACAATGCTGTACACATAGCCAATTAGAAGCTGGATTGTCTAAAGTGAGTACTGTCTGTGCATTGCCATTCAAAGTGAGATGCAACAGAAAGGGTAGATAAGAATGACAGATAATCAACAACTAGCCAAGCTGCATTAATAATCATGCTAGGCTAATTTCTTTCTTTCTTTTTTTTTTTTGAGACGTAGTTTTGCTCTTGTTGCCCAGGCTGGAGTGCAATGGCATGATCTAGGCTCACTGCAACCTCTGCCTCCTGAGTTCAAGTGATTCTCTCGCCTTAGCCTCCCGAGTAGCTGGGATTACAGGCGCCAGCCACCACATCTGGCTAATTTTTCTATTTTTAGTAATACGGGGTTTCTCCATGTTGGTCAGGCTGGTCTCGAACTCCCAACCTCACGTGATCTGCCCACCTTGGCCTCCCAAAGCGCTGGGATTACAGGTGTGAGCCACCGAGCCTGGCCCATAAATAATTGTTAAAAGGCCTGGTCAGAGTTCTGAGCACGAGCAAGCTGCTCCCATCACTGCGTCCCTCACTTGCTTATTCACTCCTCTTCACAAACTCACAGGTGAGCTCACAACCAAAGTTCCTTGAGCTTTGAAATCTCCAAGGAATGTTTTCAGCTATTACCCCATAGCTGCATTTTCTATGCCAACCCCCATATTCCCTCGAGTTATGACTTTGTAGCCACACAAGACACTTTGGTTTAACGGAAGCAGATTGATCAAGAGATGAGATTATGAAAGGAAGAGATAAGTTTCAGTGCAGAGAGTTCTTTTTGTTTTTTTTTTCAAAGAGACTGAAAATAATGTTAAAAGCCCAAATCAGGAAGAAATTTAAGAGATGAGGAATGAAGTGAGCTTTATACAGAGGAATTAAAAATATACAAGCCCTTTTTGTGATGATAGCACTCATACAAACATGATCAACAATCCTAAAACGCGCCACTTTCTGTAAGAAGTGTGGCAAGCACCAACCCCACAAAGTGAGACAGTACAAGAAGGGCAAGGATTCTCTGTATGCCCAGGGAAAGTGGTGTTATGACAGGAAGCAGAGTGGCTATGGTGGGCAGGCTAAGCCGATTTTCCGGAAAAAGGCTAAAACTACAAAGAAGATTGTGCTAAAGCTTGAGTGCGCTGAGCCCAACTGTAGATCTAAGAGAATGCTGGCTATTAAAAGATGCAAGCATTCTGAACTGGGAGGAGATGAGAAAGGGCCAAGTGATCCAGTTCTACATGTCATCTTTTGTTTTATTATGAAGACAATAAAATCTTGGAGTTTATATTCATTTCAAAAAATATATATATGTACGTCAATGGAAGGGGCCATGAAGAAACTATGGAGATACTGTTTATCTTACATTTCCTGACCTGGGTGTGTGCTGTTTGTGAAAATTCACTGAACTATAATGATATATAAATTTTTCTCTTTTTTTTGAGACAAGTTGTTACCCAGGCTGGAGTACAATGGCACGATGTCGGCTTACTGCAACCCCCACCTCCTGGGTTCAAGCGATTATTCTGCCTCAGCCTCCCGAGTAGCTGGGATTACAGATGGCCGCCATCAGGCACAGTTAATTTTTTTGTATTTTTAGTAGAGATGAGGTTTTGCCATGTTGGCCAGGCTGGTCTCAAACTCCAGACCTCAGGTGATCCACCTGCCTCAGCCTCCCAAAGTGCTGGGATAACAGGCACCACACCTGGCCCTTGCCCTTAATTTTCCATACAACTTATAGAAAAAGGTGTCATTTAGCAAAATGGGAAGTATTTTGTTTATAGATTGCTGCATTTTGAAATAAGGGGATATTTTCTGGCCTGAACATATTCAGTCATCTGTAAATAAATAAAAAATAGAAATCATAATTTTTTAAAAAAGAAATATGCTGTACAGTTATGGTTCCATCAAGCCTTTCATCATGTGCTCCAATTTCAACAGCTTGCAGAAAGTTCAACATTTCTTCAGGGAAAAATTATTCAAAGTTTTATCAATCTGTGAAGCAATTTGTGTGAGAGCATTTGTGCATGAATGATAGGAAGAATTACATTTTAAAGCTCTTAACATGTAAAAAACCAAAAATGCCAGTTATAGCTGGTCCCTGCAGTGCAGAAATTCAACATAAGCCAGTCAAGTTTCCCCAGTTCTTCAAAGAACCCCGGTAAAACTAGTCTAACTCCTGAGTATCAATCACTCAATCCAAAAGGAGCAATACTGAAATACTGCCATGATTTCAAGACAAATTTCAAGAATTCTAGTGATACCTACTATATAATTTCAAGTTCCTAGAAGAGAAAACACACACACATGTGTGCTTTTAAAAGACTTTAACCCCCTAAGAACAAATTCTAAGGGCCCTAGCTAGGGTAATGGTATTGGGAGAGCCACTGAAAGTCAGTTCTCTTCAGGTACCTATTACGTATTTTATTAGAAACTATTAGAATGCTCTTCAACTTCCCTTAGTATGGATAACTGACTCAGTTTCAAGCTATAGTGATTCATTACTAACACTTTAAATAAGTGCTTTACAATCACCACCTCCATCTATTACAGTTTTTTGCAACATGAAAAACATCTTGGCAATGCTGCCTGCTATACGATGGGCCAAACCATAAAAAGCACCCACAGTGTATTTAAACTACTAAGAACTTTAGTGATGAGATAACCAGCAAAGGTAGTTCAATAATTAAGGTTCCTGGTCCCACAGAAACCTTGAATTACTCATCCAAGAACACAAAGAGGAAAGTTCTCACATTTGCTGAGCAGACCAGTCTCCATCTGGAATGACTGCAACCACAGCAAGGCCACAGCTCAATAAAAATCTGAAAAGCATCTTTGCCAACCAGGCCAAGTGATATGTACTTGGCTTTTAACGACCAGAAAGTTGAGAAGAAATGAAATGCATTTATTTAGTTTTAAAACTCTCCTTGCAGCTGGGCGCAGTGGCTCACACCTGTAATTCCAGCACTTCAGGAGGCTGATGCAGGTGGATCATGAAGTCAGGAGTTCAAGACCAGACTGGCCAACATGGTAAAACCCCGTTTCTACCGAAAAACATAAAAATCAGCTGGACATGGTGGCTCGTGCCTGTAATCCCAGCTACTTGGGAAGCTGAGGTAGGAGAACCGCTTGAACAGGGACCCAGGAGGCGGAGGCTGCAGTGAGCCGAGATTGTGCCACTGCAGTCTAGCCTGGGCTACAGAGCGAGACTCCATCTCAAAAAACAAAGCAAAACAAAAAACTAAAAGCAAAACAAAACAAAACAAAAAAACCTCTCCTGGCTGGACACATTGGCTCATGCCTATAATCCCAGCACTTTGGGAAGCCAAGGCAGGTGGATCACCTGAGGTCAGGAGTTTGAGACCAGCCTGGCCAACATGGTGAAGCCCCATCTCTACTAAAAATATAAAAAATTAGTTGGCTTGGTGGCACGTGCCTGTAATCCCAGCTACTTGAGAGGCTGAGGCAGGAGAATCGCTTGAACCCAGGAGATGCAGTGAGCTGAGATGGCACCACTGCACTCCAGCCTAGGCAAAAAAGAGAGAAACTCCATTTCAAAAAAACAAAACAAAACAAAAACAAAAAAAACCCAAACCTCCTAATTTTGGTAGATTTGTAAAATCGTGTTCAAACAATGCTGTTTCATTAAATAATTAAACATTAATTAATTAATTTTTTTGAGGCAGAGTCTGGCTCTGTCACGCAGGTTGGAGTACAGTGGCAGGATCTCAGCTCACTGCAACCTGCTCCTCCGCAGTTCAAGCAATTCTCATGCTTCAGCCTCCCAAGTAGCTGGGATTACAGACGTGCACCACCACGACTGGCTAATTTTTGTATTTTTAGTAGAGACGGGGTTTTGCCATGTTGTTCAGGCTGGTCTCAAACTCCTGGGCTCAAGTGATCCTCCCACCTTGGCCTTCCAAAGTGTTGGGATTACAGTCATGAGACACTGCACCCAGCCTAAAAACCTATTTATTTAAAAAAGTGTTTATGTAATGGCGTCAAATCAAGAGGGTATTTTGCCTCATGTCATCACCCTTTTCGGCTAAAGCATATCTGTGCCATGAAATGCTACTTTATCTGAAATGAACATTTCCAGAAGCCTCTTTTCTTCCCCCTTTTTAAGACAGAGTTTCGCTCTTGTTGCCCACGCTGGAGTGCAATGGCGCGATCTCAGTTCACTGCAACCTCCGCCTCCTGGGTTTAAGTGATTCTCCTGCCTCAGCCTCCTGAGTAGTTGGAATTACAGGCATGTGCCACCCAATTTTGTATTTTTAGTAGAGATGAGGTATCTCTATGTTGGCCAGGCTGGCCTTGAACTCCTAACCTCAGGTGGTCCGCCCGCCTTGGCCTCCCAAAGTGCTGGGATTACAGGCGTGAGCCATCGCACCCAGCCCAGAAGCCTCATTTCTTTGGGGGCACCAGGGGTCCTAAATCTTTAATTTCTTATGTCATTTTCTTTTAAGAAAGGAGTTTATTTATCAAACTCTAGGAATCCAAAGGATATTTGTGGCTGGGCACAGTGGCTCATGCCTATAATCCTAATACTTTGGGAGGCCGAGGCAGGCAGATCACCTGGCCAACATGGTGAAACCCCACCTCTACTAAAAATACAAAAACTAGCTGGGTGTGGTGGCCTGTGCCGGTAATCCCAACTACTTGAGAGGCTGAGGCAGGAGAATCGCTTGAACCCAGGAGGTAGAAGCTGTAGTGAGCCAAGATAGTGCCACTACACTCCAGCCTGGGCGACAGAGTGAGACTCTGTCTCAAAAAAAAAAAAACAAAACAACCCAAAAAAGAACAAATAAAGAGTATCTATTAGTCAAGTCTACCTCCTGACCCCTAGTGATGGAATGGTGAGAGGTTTTGACTTAGCATCTTTTAAACATTTTTAAAGGAAAGGAAGAAAAAAGAGAGAAGGAGAGAAGTAAAACAAGGAGGAGGACAGAGTCCCCAAACTCCAACTTTCCATGGTAAAAATCATTCATCACTTTATACTTCCCTCTGCCTGTGAAGGAAGGAGTAGCGTCCCAGGAATATGGCTTTCCTTCCAATTGCCGCCTTTCTGAAAAGTAGCTGCTTGAAGTGGGGATCAGTGTGAAAGGAGAACACTGGCCAGTCAGGAGATGGGGGCCAACCAAATGTCCAGGCAACGTGGCTTAAGGGCCCCTAAGTTGATCACCACCATTTTTTTCTGTTAAAAAGCCTTAAGTATCCTTCTGTAAGTGCAAATACAGTCTGGCATTCCAGTTTTCATAATTTGGCCATCACTGACTATCTGCCCTGATCACCCACTGCTTCTCCAAATGAACCCTGCAGTGCAGTCAGCTGGTCAAGTCACTGACCTCTAAACACAGTGTTCTCCTCCCCACCGCTTGACTGCGCTTTCCCTTGTCTACTGAAATCTTTCAAGATTCAGTTCAGAGCTTACAACCACTCTGGTTACCTTTCCCTCTGCTTCAATCTTACAGTATTTAATGGAGGATTACTGTCAATAATATAATCCCTTATGATATCTCATCTATCACTACTTTGTACCATGTGCTACTATGACTTGGCCCCCTCCCAAATTAACCCGCAAGCACTGAAGCTGGCTCCACACCCAGTTCTCACTTGTATTCCTCACAGCTCTTAGCATGGAATCTAGCATGTGTTTGGGGCACTGACTTACATGTGGGGGCTTGTGTTCTAAGTAAGGCATTCAGTGCCCTAGAGCAATCTGGGTCTAGAACAATTTATACATTCTCTTTTTTTTTTTAATAAAAAATTGAGATGGGGGTCTTGATATGTTGCCCAGGCTGTTCTCTAATTCTAGGCTCAAGTGAAACTCCTAACTCAACCTCCCAAAGTGCTGGTAATACAGGCGTGAGCCACTGCACCCAGCCAATATATACATTCTTGGTGATATACAAGACCTCTTCAATAGATTCTAGAAAGACTGACTATCATGAGTTTGTTGACCCAAGCAAGGAGAGGCAAAGTCAAGGACATAACAGAACTAGATAGTCCTCCTGTAACATAAGCATCCCGCCTAAAGGATATGTAGAGTGCCTTTCCACAAGGCCACCTACCTCTCTGTGTAAGATAAAAATATGTAGGCTGGGTACAGTGGCTCACACCTGTAATTTCAGCACTCTGGGAGGCCAAGGTGGGATTATGACTTGAGCCCAGGAATTTGAGACCAGCCTGGGGGTACAGGGAGACCCTGTCTCTATACAATATTAAACAGCCTGGCATGGTGGTGTGCACCTGTAGTCCCAACTACTCAGGAAGCTGAGGTGGGAGGATTGCTTGAACCTGGGAGGTCGAGGCCTGCAGTGAGCTCTGATTGCACCACTGCACTCCAGCCTGGGTGACAGAGAGAGACCTTGTCTCAAAAAAAAAAAAAAAAAAAAAAAAAAAAAAAAAAAAAAGTATAAGCTTAGGAAGGAGTGGGGATGGGTGGGTGGAGAAGGGAACTTTTAGTACGACAGGGATAAAGGGGGCTGGACTAGGGAGAGAAGAGGTGTAATTCTGTTTCTATACATGTCCTACTAATCCCTCTCAGGATGGGGTGTGCTTCCTGGCAATGTGATGTCTAATTCTGATTTGGTCTGCCTGTCTGACTTGTGACAGACTTCTGCAGGTTGGTAATTTTAATAGCTACAACTCTTCCAGCAAAATTTTTAAGAAACACGTCTGGAAGACCTTGAATTTTTTGATTCACCCACTGACCAGCAACTAGGTTGATGGAGGGAGAAAAATGATCACATTAAGAGACCAGGACCATTCATGCGTTTAAAAAATTTCTTTATAACATTCATACATGTTAGAAGATGAACAATTAAGACGACTAACCAAATTACAGGATATTTCTTTCTCTGAGAGGTATTTTAGTACTCAAAAAATAAATCGGATATGCTCATCAACCTCTTTAGTTAACCTCTTATCATCAAGAAAAATTGCTCATGATATTTTTAACAAAACAGGAAGGTAGTTCACACTTATGTGATATTACTCCACCCAGATAAATCTGGAGGCAGTGAAACCTAAATGCATAGATAATACCTCAAAATAAACTTCTACCAAAGGGGTACCAAAAGTTTCCATTCAAAATAACTGTCCTGCGTTTTGTGACATGTCGAAGTCCTATTTGGCGGAGCTGAAATGCTCTTGGAATGTCAGAATTTCAACTGCAGAAGTAGGGGGAAGAGAGGAGAGGAAGGCAGGGGCCAGAAAGAGACCCACACAGACACAGAGAGATCAAGAATTTTCTAGAAAAGTCTGTATACTTGAAAAATTCAACAATCATATGATGACCTGTACTAGAAAAATACCAAGCCCTGAGCTAGGTGAACTGAGGGTAAAATAGACACCCCTCCCAAGGAGCTTAGGGACTAGAAAGCTGCCAGGCGCATCACAGCATGATGGAGGTCAGGAGCAGGGAGTTATGGGTACTATGATAGCCATCAATTCCACAAAAAATATCTGACTTCCAAACACCAAAAACGACGTCTTAACTCTAGCTTAGCAGATATCAGGAAAATGTCCTAGATGAAGTGTGAACTTGGTTACATTCCCTGTGTGCATCTTGGCTCTGCTTAGTCTGTGTGGATCGTGAGTGGAAGGAACATGGCAGACTCCGCAACTTGCAAATAAAGGGACAGACTGTTCTCTTGGCCAGATATGGCTGCTATTAACTAAAAGACTGATTAAGCTTCTTTTAGCTTAAAAGTAAAATCTTGGCAGGGCGCAGTGGCTCACGCCTGTAATAACAGCACTTTGGGAGGCTGAGGCGGGTGGATCACGGGTCAAGAGATCGAGACCAGCCTGGTTAACATGGTAAAACTCTGTCTCTACCAAAAATACGAAAAAATTAGCTGGGTGTGGTGGTGTGCACCTCAGTCCCAGCTATTTGAGAGGCTGAGGCAGGAGAATTGCTTGAACCCAGGAGGTAGAGGTTGCAGTGAGCCGAGACTGCGCCACTGCACTCCAGCCTGGGCAACAAGAGCTAAACTCTGCCTCAAAAAAAAAAAAAAAAAGAAAAGAAAAGAAGAAGTAAAATCTTTATTAATGGTATCAGAACTTCTAACTGGAAATAACTCAAGTAATCTCAACTGCAGCTAATTCCTTTTTTTCTTTTTTTGAGATGGAGTCTCGCTCCTGTTGCACAGGCTGGAGTGCAGTGGCACAATTTCTGCTCACTGCAACCTCCACATCCCAGGTTGAAGCAATTCTCCTTCCTCAGCCTCTCAAGTAGCTGAGACTATAGGCATGTACCACCACACTCAGCTAATTTTTGTATTTTTAGTAGAGACAGTGTTTTGCCATATTGGCCAGGCTGGCCTCGAACTACTGACCTCAGGTGATCCACCGGCCTTGGCCTCCCAAAGTGCTAGGATTACCAGTATGAGCCACCATGCCCGGCCTCTTTTTGAGACAGTCTTGCTTTTGTTGCCCAGGCTGGAGTGCAATAGCGCAATCTCGGCTCACTGCAACCTCCACCACCCAGGTTTAAGCGATTCTCTTGCCTCAGCCTCCTGAGTAGCTGGGATTACAGGTGCCTGCCACCAAGCTGGCTAATTTCTATATTTGCAGTACAGACAGGGTTTCACCATGTTGGTCAGGCTGGTCTCAAACCCCTGAGGCTCAAGTGATCTGCCTGCCTCGGCCTCCCAAAGTGCGGGGATTTCAGGTGTTGCGCCAGCAAGCCCAGCCTCAACTGTAGCTAATTCTTTTCTTTACTGACAAATATTTAGCAACCGTCCTTTTAATCTTTTCACTAACAAAAGGAGGCTTTTAATCTTACATGAAATCCTACACTCCTCTCTTCAAAAAATAAAACACAACACAAAGCTTCCCCCTCCCCAGCCTGGGGGAGCAACCGTTACTCATGTTTTCTGATGCCACCAGGCAAACTGGCTCCTGTGCATCAGTTCCAGCCTCTAAGGTCTACTCGCTTTCCACTGCCTCCGCCTAAGGCAGAAAACAGGAGTTCAAACCTCCACCCTGAAAATTAATGACAACAGAGTTTATTTAATTCTACATAAGACTTTGCAATTCAAGAGGTGAATGAAACGACTGATCAATTTACAGTCGTTCTATGACCCAAGAGCCACCTCAGCAGATGTTACTGAAAGAAGAAAAAGCAATATTGGTCACAGAGCTATTCCCAACATGTGCATAAAGATACAGGACTGGAAAACTCAAAGCTGGGTCCTTCTACCAGAATGCTGTTAATTTTCAACTCAAAAAGCTAGTTCCAAATCAGGATAAGTCTGCTATAATCACATGACAGAGGAAGAGGAACTGGGGTAGAATGGCAAGTCCCCACCCCCATCTCCAGAGTGGAGACAAATGCAGACAGTTCCACATGTAATCACAATACAAACTGCAAATGTGGATTTGAGCTAGTGGACAGGGTCAGGGAGCAGAAAACAGAGGGACCTAAACTAGTCTGGAGGTGGGCGCTGTCAGAGAAAGCCTCCCCAAGCCAGTGACATTTGAAGGGAGATCAAAGGCTCTCCAGTGGGTGGTCTGGCAGAAGACTACAGTATGCAAATTAAGAAGCTCAAACTTACAATCATCAAAAGTCACTGAGAGTGACATTCAGGTTTGCATTTTTCAAATGCTCCTCTGGCTGTCTGGGTTCCTCTGGCTGCTCCTTCCTCTTGGCCAATGATTTTTTTTTTTTTCCTGAAAAGTGCTTTAGAAAAACTGCCATACTGTTTGGGCTCGGTGGCTGATGCCTATAATCCTAGCACTTTGGGAGGCTAAGGCGGGCACAACACTTGAGGTCACGAGTTCGAGACCAGCCTGGCCAACATGGTGAAACCCTGTCTCTACTAAAAATACAAAAAATTATCCAGGCGTGGTGGCGTGCGCCTGTGGTCCCAGCTACTCAGGAGGCAGGAGAATTGCTTGAACCTGGGAGGCGGAGGTCGCAGTGAGCCGAAATTGCATCACTTCATTTCAGCCTGGAAGACAGAGTGAGACTGTCTCCAAAAAAATAGATAGGCATCAATCTTGTGCTGGTATTGTCTACATGTCTCTCCATATTCTGTTGACATCTTGCCTTTTTTTTTTTTTTTTTTTTTTTGAGACAGAGTCACACTCTGTTGCCTAGGCTGGAGTACAGTGATGCAATCTCGCCTCACTGTAACCTCTGCCTCCAGGGTTCAAGCGATTCTCCTGTCTCAGCAACCCAAGTAGCTGGGATTATAGGTGCTTGCCACCATACTTGGGTAATTTTTGCATATTTTAGTAGAGCCGGGGTTTCACCATGTCAGCGAGGCTGGTCTCGAACTCCTGACCTCAAGTGACCCACCCACCTCGACCTCCCAAAGTGCTGGGATTACAGGTGTGAGCCACCGCACCCAGATTGCTCTTTTTGGATCTGTAAGCAACACATCAACAGGCTCCCTCACTCTCTGACTCCCAGGGCCATTAATCAATGGGGAGCCCTGCAGAAAAATCAGAGGAAGGGGAAGGGAGGCTCAGGCCAGGGCATTCATTCTCCCAGCTCCCACCCTAGGAGTGTCTGTGGACAGTCTTGGACCCTCTCTTGAAAGTGAGTCCTTTCCTCCTCCAGGTTTTGGCAACTCCTCCCACTTCCTTTTCCCCATCTTAGGCCTCATGGTGGTAACCTGGTTACCAGCTGTGGACGCTGCACCATCCCCTGTGGTTTCTAGAGAAACTTCACCCACACTGATAGCGTCAGGAGACAAATGCCTCACAGGGGCGGGTGCCCAGGGAAACGCCATCTCTAAGCCAAAGACAATTTAAAGCCTGAAAGCCACACCGCAAGTCAAATCCATGGACCAGACTGAGAACCCGTCTTCCCATTTGGTACACTTTGCTCTGACTGATCCCAATCCTTCACCTAGTTTACATATACCTACCCTTTCCTAATTGATTTTCTACATTGCCATGGCCACCTTTGAGTGGTGCCTTTGCTTTAGCCTTTCTTTGCATGCTCACAAAAGCCCTGACCCAGCCACACTGGGAGAGAAACCACCAGACTGCAGGGGTGGAGAACCACCACGCCTTCCCCTTCTGAGAGCTGTTCACTGCTCAGTAAAATTCTTCTCCACCCACTTTACCCTTCAAATTGTCAGTGTAACCTCATTCTTGGACATGGGACAGGGGCTTGGGAACTGCCGAACGTAGGTACAAGCTAGTTAACACAGGTGAGCTGGGGTACAAGTCAGACTCAGCCCAGGTAGGTTGAGCTGGGGGGGGGTCACCGTCTGTGAAGGTCCCGGGTCGCGGTCAACATCTTGCTAATAGTCTCATTGTTAAAATCCCCTCATTAGCCAATTTAAGTGTGTCATGTTTCTCTACCAGGACCTGGACTAAAATTAGCCTAAAATCAATTGTATATATCCTTTGGAATGCATTAAAGAGATGTTCCATTATACAAAGTGACATTTGTTATGGGGCAGAAAGTATCAAATTCTACCAGCTAGTTGGGAGGATAAAATTGTAAAAGAGCCAAACAATTGTTCTGTTAACTACTTTTTCAAAATTTGAGGCAGGGTCTCGCTCTGTGGCCCAGGTTGGAGTGCAGTGGCATAACCACAGCCCACTGCAGCCTCGACTTCCCAGGCTCAAGTGATCCTCCCAACTCAGATCTTCCCACAGGTAGCTGAGACTACAGGTGCAAGCCACTATGGCTGGCTTATTTTTAAATTTTTTTGTGGAGGTGGGGTCTCACCATGTTGCCCAGGCTGGTCTGGAACTCCTGGTGTCAAGGTATCCTTCCATCTCAGCTTCCCAAAGTGCTGGAACTACAGGCATAAGCCACCACACCCAGACCTACTCTTTACTATTAAAAGCTGAGAAAGGGGGTGAAGGTATAAAAACCTGAGATCTGTAATCTCAGGTTTTTAAATCATTATGACTAGACTGTCATAATGATTTGCGGTAGCTGTCCCCTTTTAATTGCACTTTAGTTAATGTTCAAGTGTCTACTACACTGAAAGCATTGTGTTAGGAAGCTGAAAAGGGAATAAGAATAAAAGGCATGGTCCCTGCTCTCAGAAATGTTTATGAGCTAAGGGAACTATGTATGTAAATCAAGAGGAAATAAGTTAAAAAGTGAGATAAGGGAAATTGCTGATTGTGAGTTGGACACAGAATTCACAGCAACGTTTCTATTAACTTACTTCTATTTACTTATTTCTATTACTTAATTTTGGAGACAGGGTCTGTCACCCAGACTGGACAGTGCAGTGGCATGATCTCTGCTCACTGCAGCCTCTACCTCCCAGGCTCAAGTGATCCTTTCACCTCAGCCTCCTGAGTAGCTGGGACTACAGGTGTATGCTGCCATGCCTGGCTAATTTTTGTATTTTTTGTAGAGACGGGGTTTTGCCATGTTGTCCAGGTTGGTTTTGAAGTCCTGAGTTCAAGCAATCTGCCCACCTCAGCCTCCTAAAATGCTGGGATTTCAGGCATGAGCCACTGCACCCAACCCAGCAACATGTTTCTAAATTAGCTGCATGGCTGATGTGAAAAATTCAACTCATGTATGGAGATTCTAGAAAAAAGGACAACTTCAAATAGTATAGGAATAGGACAAGGACCTAAAGGCAGAACAACTTACAGCCAGTGAGACGGTATGGTAAGCAAAGTAGTCTTCCCTCTTATATTTTCACTGATTTTAAATAAAAGAAGCCATTCTTGTTTAATCCCACTCTATCCTCTGCCAGACTACACATTGCCCTCTTTTGATGGAGGTGTCATATGTTTAAATGATAAATGGTAATTACACACATTTGGGCAGCTGGATGTGGCTCAATCAAGCAGAGTCCTCTCTTACAGGTACCATGCTGGCCATGTTACTCCAGTGTGGAAAACTACTGCCTAACAGATAAGACAAGCTGTTCTCCCTATTGTCTTCTGCCTGCTAAGGTTGAAAAACCTGAGAGCCCAGGAGCCTTCAAGGACACAATGTCATGTAGGCTTGCCTGGAATAACTAGATCAAGGGGCTTGGTCTAGCCTTCTGTTTCCATGACTCAGATATTTGAGCCACCCCCACCCCACTTTGGATGATCATATTAGCAAAGATGAAAATACGTTAATACTCAGTGAGAGACAGTAATGGTGGGAATATAAAAAGGTATATGGTTTTATGAAAAGCAATTCAATTGTATGTATTAAAGATCTAATGTTCATACCTATTAACCCAGTATGCCATTCTTAGGACTCTATCCTAATAAAACAGCCAAAAAAAAACCATAGTCAAGACTAAGAGAGCAGCCAGGCACAGTGGCATGTACCTGTAGTCCCAGCTATGTGGGAGGATCCCTTGAGCCCAAGAGTTTGAGGCTATGGTGCGCTATGATTGCACCTGTGAAGAGCCACTGCACTCTGGCCCAGGCAATATAGTAAGATCTCATCTTTGAGGAAAAAAAAAAAAAAAAAAAAAAAGACGGAGTAAATGCGTATGAGTGAGTGCCTACTTTGAGTTAGGAACTATGCTAGGTCCTGGGGATACAATTTTAAAAATGAGCCTTGCTTTCAAAGAGCTGACAGTAGGGGAGGCAAGTTCATTACAACTTCAGGTGTAAATGAGTGAGTCCAGAGTGCTCAGTATGAGAGCACATCTTGGGGAGGTCTCATCTAATTACATGCACAGATGGCAGTCAAGGAAAGCTCACCTGGGCGGTAATATTTAAATGGAAACCCTGAGTGTAAGTAGGATTTAGTGAGGCTTGGGGGTGGGCATGGAAGACACATATGAGAGTAGGAAACATTTCAGGCAGAGGGAGGGGCAGGTGTAAAAGTTCTCAGGCAAGAAGGGATGTGGCATAGTCTAGGGGAGACCAGAGAGACAGAGAACCGAGCCGGACTGTACAGAGCAGAATAAGGACTGGAGGAATTTGCTCATCAGGATGATGGCTCTGGCGTGTGTGTGGCACACAGCTCTGAGGGGACAAAGATGAGCAGCAGGAAGATCAGGTGGAGAAGGGGCTAGTGCAGGGAGCCAGGAGGGAGCAGACAGGAATTTAGGTTAGGGTAGGGGCCTTCTGTTTTCAGAATAAAAATGAACACTGGAAAACCCACATGCATTATTATTATTACTATTTTTGGAGACGGAGTCTCGTTCAGTCGTCCAGGCTGGAGTGCAGTGGTGAGATCTCGGTTCACTACAACCACTGTCTCCTGGATTCAAGTGATTCTCCTGTCTCAGCCACCGGAGTAGCTGGGATTACAGGCACCCGCCATCATGACTGGCTAATTTTTGTATTTTAGTAGAGACAGTGTTTCACCATTTGTGCCAGGCTGGTCTTGAACTCCTGACCACAGGTTATCTGCCCGACTTGGCCTCCCGAAGTGCTAGGATTACAGGTGTGAGCCACCACGCCTGGCCACTACATGCATTATTTTAAGAATCTAAGTTTAACCCTCCCTCCCAAACGATTCCCTCTGTACTTCTGTAGGAGCAGGGTGCACAGTACCATACAGGATGAGACACCAAATTACATGTCATATCACAGGCTTCTCAAGGTGACAAAATTAAAAATTAGAGGAAGATGGTCAAGTGCTGGTGGCTCACATTTGTAATCTTAGCACTTTGAGAGGCTGAGGCGGAAGAATTACTTGAGCCCAGGAGATCAAGACCAGTCTGGGGGATGTAGCCAAGACCTACCTCTACAATTTTTTTAAAAAACTAGCTGGGTGTGGTGGCATGTGGCTGTAGTGCCTGTGACTCTGAGGCTGCAATGGGAGGATCAGTTGAGCCTGGAAGGCTGAGGCTACACTGACGTATGATTATGCCACTGCACCTCAATCTGGGTGACAGAGCAAGACCTGTCTCAAAAAAACAGGAAGTTTAATTATTCTCCACCATAAACAAAAAAAGAGAAAGAAAATATATAAAAGGAATAATCCCTCACTTAGAAGGAATGATCCCATTTTTTGAGAATATAGGTTATATTTTAATTGTTGTATAATTAAAAACAGCAACACACAACTGCTCATAACCAATTACCAATTCAAATAAATATATAGAAAATCTTTTCAATCTTATGAAAATTCTAACTAGTACACTCTGACACATTTTATTGACTTAACATGTATAGTTACTTCACTTCAAAGAGTGATAGAGGGGGCTTACAAGACCCCAAGTACACGCTCTTTCATTAAGAAAATGGACATCGGAGTTCAGGGCTTTTCCTAAGCATCTCTAATGGAATCAGAGACAAATATAAGTGTTGTTAACAGCAGGTCAAATTAACTACCTCCTTTTGCTGCTGGACTGGAGGCCTCTCTAGTTATTAATTACCCAGGTCCTGGACTCCTTCAGGCAGCTGCACCGCTCAGGAGAAGCAGGTTCAGCTTGGCTGTGAGGGCCGGGGGCAGGGCAGCCGCAGCACAGCCCCTGCTCTTGGCAGGTACCATCGCTTTCCTCCGCCTCTAGTTTTCTCTGTCTAAGCACCTACACGCTGCTCCATGTGAAAAATCAGCACTTTCATCCCACACAACTGTCACAACCTGCAGAGAAGAGAGGGACTAAGAGGGCTAAATGATAGGATGTATTAACGCCAACGGGCTTATCAGACCTGCAACTCCACGTTACAAGAACAACTTCCTGCTTTCATGTTGCACTTAAAGGAGAAACAGGCGTTACCACCCCATGATTCTGGGTCACCTACCAGTACTAACAGAACATCCATGCTCCCTGGAAACGGAAGGGTGACCAGGCATAAATGGTTCACTCTCCTGATCACGATAACAAGTAGTTTCCCAAAGGAGAAAACCGCTCAGACATATTCCCCTACTGTTTGCAGCTACAGCCTGGCATCATTCAGCCTTTATGATCCCCTCTATGAAGTGAAAGTGTTTTAATGTCATGAATGTCTATGTAAAATAAATCTATAAAGATTAAGGATACCAACTCTGAACTGACTAGATCCAAAATTTTCAGTTTTCTCCAGTCGAATTTCCATCATCAAGCTCACAAGACTGTTCTCTGGGAGAAAAAGTTAACTTGTTTATTTTTAAAAAGACACAGTTGTATCTTGGTATTCATGGGGGACTGGTTCCAGGACCCCTGAATATACCCAAATTTGTGCATACTCAAGTTGTGCAGTTGGCCCTCGGGTAACTGGGCTGTGCATCCTGTGAATACTATCTTTTTGACCCACAGGTAGATTGAAAAAAAATCCGTGTATAAGTGGAATCATGCAGCTCAGGCATCTGTTGCTCAACTGTCAACTGTACTTCCTTTACTGGATGGCCTTCTGTATTTCCTTGAGTTTCTACAGCCTTAAAAAAAAAAGTTTTCTGGGCCGGGCGCAGTGGCTTACACCTGTAATCCCAGCACTTTGGGAGGCTGAGGTGGGCCGATCACCTGAGGTTGGATTGAGACCAGCCTGACCAACATGGAAAAAACCCTGTCTCTACTAATAATACAAAAAAATTAGCCTGGCATGGTGGCACATGCCTGTAATCCCAGCTACTCAGGAGGCTGAGGCAGGAGAATCGCCTGAACCTAGGAGGCGGAGGTTGCAGTGAGCCAAGATCGCACCATTGCACTCCAGCCCGGTCAACAAGAGTGAAACTTTGTCTCAAAAAAACAAAAACACCCAAAAACAAACAAAAAATTCTGCACGGGTGTGCTGGCTCACGTGTGTAATACCAGCCCTTTGGGAAGCCGAGGCAAGTAGATCACTTCAAGACCAGCCCAGCCAACATGGCGAAACCCTACTAAAAATAGGAAAATTAGCTGGGTGTGGTGGCGCATGCCTGTAATCCCAGCTATTTGCGAGGCTGAGGCAGGAGAATTGCTCGGACTCAGGAGGCAGAGGTTGCAGTGACTCAAGATTGCATCATTGCACTCCTGCCTGGACAAACAGCGAGACTCCATCTCAAAAAAACCCCACATTTTCTGGCTTCATTACATCCCTAAGTTATTACAGCTTTTCAAGGATGGTATAAAAATGTCTAGAATACTCTTTTTCCCTCAGATTTCCCTCTTCAATAGAATCCTCTAATACTCTCCTCAATTGGGTGTACTGATTCCTAGATTTCATGTCTTTTTCATTCACAGTTTTTATACTAGGGCATCATTAAGAACTTTTCCAAGAAAGGGTGCTTGAGCTGGGCGTGGTGGCTCAAGCCTGTAATCCCAGCACTTTGGGAACCTGAGGCCAGGAGATGGAGACCAGCCTGACCAACATGGCGAAACCCCGTCTCTATAAAAACCACAAAAAATTAGCTGGGTGTGGTAGCAAGCGCCTGTAATCCCACCTACTTGGGATGCGGAGGGAGGAGAAATGCTTGAACCTGGGAGTCAGAGGTCGCAGTCAGCCGTGATCACGCCACTGTACTCTAGCCCGGGAGACAGAGCGAGACTCTTCTCAAAAACAAACAAATAAACAAAAGGCTGGGTGCAGTGGCCCATGCCTGTAATCCAAACACTTTGTGGGGGGGTTGAGGTAGGCGGATCATCTAGGGTCAGGAGTTTGAGACCAGCCTGGCCAACATGGTGAAACCCTATCTCTACTAAAAATAGAAAAAATAGCTGAGTGTGGTGGCATGCACCTGTAATCCCAGCTACTCAGGAGGCTGAGGCAGAAGAATTGCTTGAACCTGGAAGGCGGAGGTTGCAGTGAACTGAGATCGTGCCACTGCACTCCAGTCTGGGAGACAGAACAAGACTCTGTCTCAAAAAAACAAAGGGTGCTTGAAGGGCAAATGTTTTGAGTTCTTGCATGTCTGGAAATATCTTGACTCTATGTTTATATGTGAAGGCTAGTTCAGCTGGGTATAGATTTCAACAGAATCCTAGGCTAAATAGCATTTTCCCTCAGTACTTGGAAGAGACATTGTTTTCTGTCATTCGGAGTTGTGCAAGCCAAGTTTATTTGCAGTCTTTTTTTTTTTTTTTCGGGGGTGGGGCAGGGGAGATGAAGTTTCCCTCTTATTGCCCAGGGTAGGGTGCAATGGTGCAATCTCTACTCCTCTTAGGTTCAAGCGATTCTCCTGCTTCAGCCTTCTGAATAGCTGGGATTACAGGCGCCTGCCACCACACTCAGCTAATTTTTCTATTTTTAGTAGAGATGGGGTTTTACCATGTTGCCCAGGCTGGTCTCAAACTCCCGACCTCAGGTGATCTGCCCGCTGCAGCCTCCCAAAGTGCTGGGATTACAGGCGTGAGCCACTGCGCCCATGCTAAAGCACGCTTCTTTTGATTCTACTGCCTCATCTCTCTCCTTGCCTTTAAATTAAAACTTCTGGGCCGGGCTCGGTGGCTCACGCCTGTAATCCCAGCACTTTGGGAGGCCGAGGCGGGTGGATCACGAGGTCAAGAGATCGAGATCATCCTGGCCAACAAGGTGAAACCCCGTCTCTACTAAAGTACAAAAAATTAGCCGGACGTGGTGGTGCGTGCCTGTAGTCCCAGCTACTCGGGAGGCTGAGGCAGGAGAATTGCTTGAAACCGGAAAAACGGAAGTTGCAGTGAGCCGGGATCGCGTCACTGCACTCCAGCCTGGCGATAGAGCGAGACTCCGTCTCAAAAAAAAAAAAAAAAA